>CAVNYN010241320.1:0-18497 GCA_963692815.1 Nyctanthes arbor-tristis | reverse complement strand
TTGCATATTATTATATGCTTAAGAAAGAATGCATATATGCTTAAGATCTCTTTACGATACGCGTATCTGCTTTAATGCATAAGAACGAGAATATTTATTCTCTAAGACAAGACAAGATCCTTCCAAGGAAGAAAGAAAGAAAGAATTATTTGCATGTTTACATGTTATGTTTATTGTGTGGATTGATTAATATGCGCTAGAGTCTACTGAGTATATTTTTATACTCATTCTTTCGAACTAACACTTTCAGGTTTTGGAGCCGGTGGCGGGACGACGGACGGCAGCTACTAGAAACATAACTTGAAGCTTATATGTTTTTCTAAGATTTCAGACTATTCATTAATTTGACTGTTGAGACTCTACTTGTTTTCGGACAAGATTCTCTGTTATCCGTTAATAAGATTTTCCGCATTTAATTATTTTGTTATAAGTCCGCATTTTAAGTTAATTTTAAAAGATCAGTTAGCATCCCAACTTTATTAAATTTGGGGTGTTACAATCTTAACCCATCCATGCCAATTGCTTCTGTCATAAACTATTTGTATTGAAGCCTTTCTTATTCTTGACAATCAGAATGTATTGTAGTTGCGGTCAATTGGAGAAACCATTGGAAGTCACTAGTCGAACACTGGACACACATTTATTATACTGCAAACAACATATTAATTATGAAAAATAAAAAAACATATTAATTATGAATCAACTTTCACGATCAAAAAAAATGTCACTGAATAAGCTTTAACAATCAAGTAAGTATGGTTTCGTTCTCATTATTATAATTTTACGTTCGATGGTGTCCTTTGGACACCAGGGAACCCAACACACCCAATGGTGTGTTGCTACACTGTCTTTTGGATGCCATAAATGGTGTCCAAAGACACCATAGAAGGACCGATCTAAATTATTTAGCTCATTTTACCTTTTTACAAGAATTAAAAATTTGTTGTTAAAAAGTAAATTTTGTTTATCGTATGTGTGACTTAGTGCCAATGGCTAGCCCACCTTTTAAAAACAATGCTTTCAATTGGCGAAGGGTCATTCGTTGAGTTCGTAGGGCTCATGTCCATGTCAGCCGTTAAATAATAATAGGCTTTGTATCAATTTTTCTATAAAAATAATGCTTGTAAAACACAAATTTCTTGCCTTCTTTTTTCCCTTATATCACACGAACTCCGTAACATGAGTGGTTGTTGTGAAGTATTTTCCATGCGACAAATATTTGCGTCCTTCACTCTGCACGTTTGTCTCCTTCCTTAAACATCTCTTTTTTCTCATATTGGCATCCAACTTTTAGTAATATCACTTGGACATATCAAACACCGTTACCCCTTAAAAAAAGCAACAAGCACTATAAAGGAATTTTCGTCGGGCTTCAACGATGGACACTATGTGACATTAACGGCTAACACTATAATGGAATTGTAACTTCTCAATAGCATTACCGGGGAGGAAATTTTGGTATCTTCCAAGGCTAGACCCCACCCACATACATCGATCGGTAAAACTTCCAGTTCAACTCTGAGTCACCGAGAAACACAAACACTATAAACACAGGGACAGTTGAAAAACCTACATTCTTTTTGTGTCGAAATTCGACGTTTCTTCCTATAACAAAAAAAGACAAACAACTCACCGAGAGAAATTCAATGGGTACGGGAAAATTGAGGATAGGTGGGGCGTGGAGTGGAGTACTGGAAGTAGAACTTGATGAGTGGACAGTGGCCATTTTGAGAGAAGAAATCGCTAAGAAATCAGGCTTAGTTGCGCCAAACTGCATAAACCTGATATGTGCAGGCAGGGTCTTGAGAGACGGAGATGGTACTGAAAAATTGAGTGAATTGGGTGTCAAAAATAATGCCAAGATTTTGGCTTCTAAGGTTTTGACTGATCAAGAAGGCAAGTCCCTCAAGGAGGAGTTTTTGGCCGAGGAAGAGCGTTCCAAGAGGCTCTCCCGACTCAAGTTTGTGCATTTTTCTTGGCTTTTCCACCCCACTTAATCTATATTATCTGATGATGATGGTTTCTTTTATTTTTAGAGAAATTTACTGTGATTAAAATTTTGGGTTTTAGTTGAATTGCGCGTTTAGTTGCATTATCTAATCTTATTAGCATTTATATCGTCAAGCTTATAACTATTTTATCCTTCATGTTAGTTATTTCTTGGTGAATTTGATGATCAAAGTCAACTCTGATATGCGTGTGTGAGTCTGTAGGCTAATTGGTGTGATTGGATTTTTCTTTCTTTTTTTTTTTTTTTTGTCCCTTTTTTCCCAGGGCTTTGAGTCTGATGAATTTTCTGTATTATTGGTAAATACTATGAATTTCTTTCTAGATTGTATTTTTTCTGTGAATTGAAGTCCTGTGGTGATATTTAGGTACTTCGTTTTTCCCTCTGAAACTGAATCATACTTCTTCTCATGCCACTTTTTTTTTTGCTAGAATTAAAAGCATATTTCTGCTACTTCTAATTGAAACTTTTGCATAATCAAAGTGAACGACATAGGTCATGTTGACAATTTCGTTCTGAGAAGGGATTACTAAACACTAGTTTATACAGGAGCAGAGGAAGAGTGGTGATCATTAATAGCCTTGTTTGGCATAGCTGTTCACCCTCTTTCTTGGTAGCCAGTAGACAAGGACAGGCTAATTTGAATGGTAATGACTGATTTGCTGCACTTTTAGTATATTGTGAATCCAAACTTGGTTAATCCTTTAATTCATCCTTTGGGGGTGATCAACTTGTGGAGGTTACTTTATGTTTTACATAGAACCCTAAAAAATTTGTTATGGTGCAAATATTTGCAAATTGCAAGTGGAAAATGGTATGAGTATCTAACATGACAAGACCTGTGATTCATTCATTTGTTTAAAGCTGACAATACTCAGCATGGTTCTTTCTTGCCTTATTGGTTACACGTCTGGAATTACAGGGCTGCAGCTACTATGTTGGCCGGTAGACATGCAGATGGTTCGTTACCAGTTGAAGACTTCAATCTGGAGCTGGAAAACCAGAGTGGAGAGAAAGTGCAGTTGGGAACTGAGACTGACCAGAGGTATGAATTATATTATTCATTAAGTGGAATGGTGAGTGTCTCTATGTCAAAACACTTAAAGATGCATAGATTATATTATCAATTGGCAGGGCCATAATGATGGGACTCATGCTACATGCAAATGCAAAAGCACTAATAAAAAGGCAAGAATACAGAGACGCACTAGAAGTGCTCAACATGGGTGAGGTTAGTGTCTACGAGTCTTAATGCAAAAAATAAAAGGAAATTGGAGCAGGGAAAAAAAGGTAAAAAGAAAAAGGATGATAATTTCCTTATGGTCCAAATCACAGTGGCCATAAAATATAGGGTTATTAGATTGATTTGGCATATTATGGGTATTCCTAATTCAGAAGAAAATATTAGCCCATGTTTGCAAATCAATTCTATTTTTAAATAAAAATTGGTCAAACTATTCACATGCACTGGTATGTACTGCACAAATCTCCACGATTCAAAGCCACTCATTCTCTCTCTTATTTCTCATTAGAACTCATTAAAATGAGTTTGCAAACTGGGGCTAATTGTTCTTGCCTCAGCACACTTTGTGGTAGAATGTAGATTGAATTTGCTTTTCATTTACCTATATGCCATAAGGCTTTTCTTATTTGCTAAAATTTTGGAGTTGAAATATATTATTTATTTTCTTTACCATTGAATTACTCTCTCTCTCTCGTGCAATGTGAGAGTGTGATGTCATGTAGCATGTCTGGGAGTTCTCAAAAGATCCATCCTTATACTCTTTTATCTTTTGCCTAGTGCCTCGCAATAATTGTAGTTATCTTTTCTCTCCCTTTTCTCTTTTTTTTTTTCTTTTTTTTTTTTTTTTGAAAGTTTGAAGTTTTATCAAGAATTTCTTGAGTAATTTGTATTCTGTTAAGTATATTCTCAAGTGAGCATAATTTGTTCCTGTAGGAGGCATTCTCTCTATGCGATCCAAAGGTCATTGAGGTTAGACATTGTTTCTTTTACAACATTTAGTATAGAGATTTTTCTCCTAATCATGAAATATGATGGGCTTGCCATTTTAAGCAGTTTTTGCTTGTGGGAAATGATTGAACTTGAATGCAGTTTATGGTCGAAATCACATCTTAGTTATCCAATAGAAATGCTAAATTAGATAATGTAGACATCCATTTATTTGTTGGTCTTTTCAATATGACAACACTAGTTTTGCTGAAAGCATCAGTTGAAGGTATAGGCCAGAGGCTGCATCTGAAGTTTCAAACCTAGACTTCAAGTATGAATATGTTACCTATTAATAGTGGCTAGAAATGGATGAGAAACCATTTTGCTTTTGTCCTACAGAAGAGTGGTGACTGGTGACACATTAGCACATTTTAATGGCTTCATCCGATTAAGGATTTGTGGCTGATTTACTCCTAGCAACTAACATGCCTGTGCATTTGTCAGTTGCTTTATCGAGTTTATGTTTGCCTTTCAGATGGTTGACAATGTCTCAATTCTACAAATAGATATGGTTTGGTGCTATTTTATGCTCCGCGATATCAGTTGGCTTTCAGTAGCTGGTTTTCGCCTTGCAAAAGCTAGAGAAGGACTTGAGCGTGCTCATGGTAAAGAATCTAGTCGCATGAGGGTTCTCCAAGGTAGTCGTTATCCAGAGCTTGCACTGTGAGTATTCTTCTTTGAGCTGTTGATTACTCTCGTTGCTTCTTTGCTGTTAAAAACCATCCTCCTGTATGCTATTATGTTAAGAAAAAATTTCATTGTTCATCTTTAGATACTTGAGGCTGCAACTGTTGGAAGGAGTTGTTGCATATCATAGTAGTCAGTTGCAAAAGTCAAAGGAAGCCCTGACTGCAGCACAAACTAAATATGCCCAGGTAAAAACTGCAAGCAATACCCTGCATATACCTCTTGTGCAGTAACTGTAGAAATCATTTCATGGAATTTATGAGAAAATATATTGTACTCTATTATTTTGCCCCTTCCAGTCAAGAGCAATTGTTTCTGATCAGCACGAATTTCCTTATTTTTTCCTCTAATATGAATATGAATAATAGGCATATATTACTATCCGCTTTATAATCCTTGTGTCATTGTGTCATTTCCCTCCCAGTTTCTGTTTCTATTAATAGTTATTATCTTGTTTCTGCCAACAGCTTCAAGTTCCAGATGAAACATTGTCCTTGCTGATGAGCATGGGCTATAAAGCAAATGATGCAAAGAGGGCCCTTCGAATGAGTAATCAGGATGTTGGTAGTGCTGTTGATTTTCTTGTTGAGGAGAAGCAAAAGAAGGAACAGAAACGTGAGGAGGATCGACGACGACAAGAAGAAATTTTGTATGTTTTTTATATCTCAGCACTGACCTCGGTCTCTTTTATTTGTCCATATCCACAACAACAAGACTTCTGACGTGTTAAATTTCAGGGAGCAGAAGAAATATGGAACGACACCACTTCGGAAACCAGTGGACCTGCAAAAGCTAAATGAGCTGGTCTCTATTGGGTAAGTAGGTCCCTTTCCTTATGACTTTCATCTTATATCTATATTCTTTTCTATAGCTACTGTCTGGCTCCATCTCTCTATAGTATACTATACACCAGTCAGGCCAATCTGCATGTTGACGTTTATGTGCAAATTGGCTGCTTTCACTTTCCGTGGAGCTCTACTGTCTGAAATATGTTCTTTCTAAATTGCAGTTTTGAGAAAGATCTTGCTGCTGAAGCACTTCGAAGAAATGAGAATGATACTCAGAAGGCTCTGGATGATTTGACGAACCCTGAAACAAATTCAGTGATGCAGGTAAAAATGTGCACGGGCATGTTTGTCAATTGGCTCTATTCATAAAATCCAACCATTCTTCTTTTCAAATTGAACAGCTTGATATGGAATCAAGGAAAAGGAAAAGGTTGCGCCAAGCAGCATCTGCTGCTATTGATGAACTCGTAGCCATGGGTTTCCCAAGAGCAATAGGTACCAATTTTATCTTGGCTGCTGTTGTTTTTTACTCAATTTGCACTAATTTCTGAGAATTATGAGCTCATTGAAATTCTTCGAGGATGTTGGATTTTTTTTCATGAGTACAATTAAAAATCATGGGGAAGGAAAGATTGTACAATTGAAACTTTTTCTTGGTCTTCAATTTTGGCCATTTTGGTTGTTGCAGTGGAGGAAGCTCTTCGCAGGTTTGGCACCCAAGAACAAGCATTAAATCATTTGCTTGGACAACCCAACGCAGATGCTACAAGTGCAAATCCTACTGTTTCATCACAAAACACTTCCATTTCAAACACTACGGGTTCAGATGCTGCACAAGTGTCAGCATCAAGGTTGGAAGAAGACGGTGGAGGTCCATCAACTGGGAAGGAAGTTGAGGCTCGGGATGTAGAAATGGAAGATGAACTGACTGGGGAGTTGCTGAAAGGAGATGCATATTCGGATTATGACATTGATGTTACAGTAGAAGGTGAAGCTATAAATGAGTATTTGGTTAAACTTGCTGAATGAAAAGTTGTACATGGATGGATTAGTGTCATGCACTTTTCAACTTTTGATTGGGAAAATACAAGTATTCTGAGTTTAGTGACTAGCTATGTATGATAAATTATTCGAACTTTTTTAAGGTTTTCCTTTGTCATTGTAATTACTATCTCACTAGTGGCAAATTTATGTCGATGTCCCTCCATGACATCGAATTACTACTTAAAATAATTCTCATTCAAACTCTTAAACAAGGGTTTGAAAACTAATTAATATATCATTAGACCACAGATTCATTCTTGGCATATTCTGAAATATTCCCTTCCATATTCAATTCAAGAATATGCCTTAATCATTAGCACAGAAAACGGTATACAAATTTTCTCAACTTCGACCATCTTTGCAGTGGACAGAACTTACCCCCAAATGATTGAAAATTATCTAATGTCAGATGTCTAGCAGCATTATGCCGCCAGACACTTATATGGCACGCCAGATACGTACCATCTAGCATGCCATGTCATACCCTATAAAGTGGTATGCCAGATGTCACGCCTCTGACACGTCACGTAAGCGTCTAGCAGATAACACAGCTAGATGTATGGCATTAAATATTACTCCCATAATGCACTCGTTACACATTTTATGTTGCATGTTCTGAGTACAGAAGAGGTTAATACTCATAATTTTTTAAGGAAACAATGTCAGTTCATGTTAAGGGGCCCAACAGCCCATGTTGTTATAACAATAATTAAAAAAAAAAGATGAAACCACACGTGGCTTCGTGAAACTACACGTGATTCCTTTGTGTTTTTCCAAAGGAAGATTCTTGATCCTCAGCATCAATAGCATGCATTGTTATCTTTCCATCTTGAGAATTTTCTTCCTTGATCTCTGCTTCCTTCTCATTTTTGGTGAGAACATTACAGTGAATTGTATGCGATATTGGCCTTTCTTGGAATAATCTGTGCATAAAGTACAACATAAACACATAGTTGAAAGCATCACAGATGTATAACCTAATTAACTACAAGAACATTTGAAAGAGTCTCTTACGGGTGCTTGCAAAGCGTTGGGCAATGGAATGTGACTCATACTTGCATGTTGATAACTCGGTGATTGAACTTATCATAGCTCTGGGCTCTGAGCAAACAAATCTGACCTGAAATTAAAATAGAAAAATAGGATTACTCCAAGCAGAAAGATAAGAAAATATATATAGGGAAACCATGCATACCTCTGTTTCCCGAGGTTGATTTGTTAAATCACATGGCGTTCCATTTGTAAATAGATGAGAATGATACCTAAATATCACAATAATAAAATGCAATTTTCAATATCCATCCAAGAGTTCTCAACTTCTTTATAAAGCACTATTGGTTTTTTATGCCATCCGTCTAACCTATATACAACTGAAATTCATACCTTTGGGATGCATCATTTGCACGTGGATCTTTCAGAGTAGAAATGTCAGATAGATTCTGATTGTTGGTTTCTGTAGCTTCAGCATCATACACACCCAAGACAAATTCTTGAACCACCTGCCCAGTTCCCATATCATTTACACTTGTATTCAAGTATGACGAGAAGAAAGAAAGACTAAGTTTTGAAATAGAAGACTCATGTGAGTATCTGGGTGGTTTCTTAATGTAATAAATCAAATAAGCAAGGTTTATAATGCTTCATGGATACTGGATACTGTTAACAATATTAATTAATGAGAATTGTAAAGAGTAAGCTACCTTTTCATCCTCGAAGTGAAGTTGTCGCACCTTACTCTGATAGCAAAATTCATATGACCACCATCCTTCTTGCTGCATCAGATTTTTCTTTCCAAGGTAAGCATATATTTATAGTTGACCACACAACATTGCGAAATAGCCAAAATAAGATAAAGCATCAAGAGTAACCAAATTTCGCAAGGATATTAACAAGACCAGTTAGATATTTCCCAAAAAAGAAATAAGGAAACTTTCAAATCATAAATAGAGGATAAGGTGGGGCTCTTTCTATTGCTTTGCCAGTTTGTTTATATTGGTGGTTGCAAATCATTACCCTTATAAAGCAGCGATCTTTAAGAACATCAAGCAGCTCATCTGGAGTCTTCAATTTGAAATGTTTATGAGATTCCACAATCATACCGCTAACGTTCTGTTCAGCAACTAGCTTTCTGCTCTTGGATTTCTCCACTTTAGGCAAAAAGCAAAGAAACTTTTCCCCATTTTTCTTGGGCATAACAACAGACTCTTGACCATCATCCTGAAAAATATAATCCACCCATCTGTCAGTTATCTACAACACAAATGGTAATCATCAAAATACCTAACACCTAATCATCACATATACCAGGAAGCACTTAACCCTTCCCACCAAAAGCCATCCAGTCAAGATTCTTTCCAGTGGATGGAAGGGTGGGGAGAATATAAACATGTTATTTACTTTTTCCCTGAATCTGATAAGTTGAGACCATTTATGACATATTTGATATGTTGAACGGGATATATTGGAGAAAACTAAGGAAGAAAAACAGTTAAATGATGTCCTTGTCCCATGCAGTCATGCAGTAATATGCACCGCGGCATATCAAGCAGGGTGTTAAGGAAGCAAATATGTGCACGATTCATACTCCACAGTCACCAAACTAGAAATGCAACTCTGTTTATTCAAGTAGCTTTATTTTTAGTTAAAGGATTTATATAGAGAAGTTCAATCTGTCGGCCTGGATCCCCATATATTTGACTTAGTAAAGAACAGTGATTTTATCTCTCTCTAGCACGCTGATACACACTGCCCATAACTATGCATATGTGTTAAACTAAAAATATCAGTCGGCATTTAAGCCTGGTGGGAGAAGTAATACAGGATTAGTATTGCAAGGCAACAACGATGCACCCATTAGTGAACTAATTCTTTCTCTTTTTTTGTTCAAATAAGAGAGAGAGTGAGTGCAGTTAAATGGTGGAGATTTGTACAATACAGTGGGTCCCATAAGATATTTGGATGTGATTTGTTTGATAAAATTCAAATTTCAAATAGAATGAGAAAAGAAAGAGTTGGCTAACATGAAGTGTGTCGGAAATTTTGGTAAGACATTGATTTCATTTTAGGTTGGGACAGAGCTGAAACAGAGCTTAGCTAGTGCAGATGAGAGATCCCGAGTTTTAGAATAGGAATCCTTCGTGGATGATAAGTAGTTTGTTTGTGCGGCCAGGAACAGGGCCCACAGGGATGTAAGATGCAGAGTAGGAATTTGAAATGCCTTTGCATATTACTATTATTACTCAAATAATTTAAATTGAAATAAGTAGATCTATGATGGATGATTTTCATCCTTCCACTGTTCCAAATCCACATAGATGAACACGATTCACAGTTCCTTCTTTTGGAAAAGCAAATCAAGCAAAATGGGCATAAAAGAAACAGCAATAACACCTAATCCTTGTACCAGTAAACTGGCTTTGGCATATGTCAATTTCGTGCTACTCAACATGGACTCCTTTATGCTCTCTCATTTCCTTAATCTACCATCAAACACTGCCACTTCTACTTGTTGGAATTGAATTCTCTTTTTTTCACTTTATCCATCAGCGTCTTCCTGTGTCGCATGGATAAAGACATGCCAAGATGTGATTCTTCAAAAAAGTAACACCTGGAAATCCTGATACTTTTATTAAATTTTTTGTGATTCCAGAATTTTTTATTACTCCCTCCGTCCCACTAAGATAAGCTTGTATTCCTTTTTCATCCGCCCCTAATTATGGGCCACTTTTTTTATTGATGGCTAGTTGAAATGTTAGTGTCTTACACCTCTATTTAACGTGCATGGTTATCAACAAAATAAAACTTTTAAAGCAAAATAAGTAGTAAATTAAACGGTATATTAGTAAAATGTTCTTAAATTTTACATTTCCAACAACATTAATTGAGTTTTCCTTAATCCTAGTGAAAAAAGTAACTTGCCTATCTTAGTGGGACGGAGGGAGTATATCTTAGATTTTTTTTTTTAATTTAGTCGAGCATATTGTGAGTATAACCTTTGAAAAGAAATTTTGAAATTATGGTGTCCAACTTTTGTAGATATGACATTCGGAAACATGTTTACACTAATAAGGCCAATCAGAAAGTCGGACCAAGTCATACAGCGGTCAAGACCACTTTGATCTAGCCGCCTCAGTGGATAGTTCCCATATACTGATTATAGTTCAAACCCCACAATTCGCATCCACCCTCCCTCATCGTAATTAAGGGAAAATGGCTTCTTAAGAAACAAAAGCAAAACCTGAGTGTAAGTTGCATAAATCTAATTAATCATAAACGTAGAGATTCCATTTGTTACAACTAGCACAAAGAACATGGGCAGCCAAAGAAGAAAAATCAACAACAAACGTATCACTTACCGGCTGAAAAGGTGACTCTATTGAATGGAATTCAATTTGAAACTTCGGTTCTCTAAAGCTCGGACCAAAGGTAACACCTAAAATGAAAGGCAAGATAGCATGAACAAGAGATCATCAAAAGTTGAAAGGACCCGAAAGTCAAGAACTGAAAGCCAAAATTTCTAACTGTAGAAAAAGTGTAAAAATGATAAGTTAACATGAATAAGAAAGCCATTCCAAAGACATAATCAAAACTCTATGGATCAAATCCACAAGATGATCAAATTGGCAGTTGCCACATTTATATCCCATAATTAACTATGAGCATCTGGACATGTTATTCGCCCAGAGTTACAGAGAAATAACTTCTTTTTAAAGCATAAAAATATAGAAGATCGACTCTAAAATAGTTCATGATACTGCAAACACGAATTTCTTGATCTGAACTACTAACACCTGATAATGAATTTGGTTTGAAGAACAATTAGTACATGTGCAACAGCCCCAGAAAAGAATTAGAAAAAAAGAAGAAAAAGTTATTCAGCATAAAGCTACAAAAGCTTCTGCACAAGGACAAAATGCCTAGTAATGCCTTTTCTTTGCTTCTCGATCAATGGCATTATACCCAGTTCTACCAAACATATTTTACTACCAAAGCCTTTCACGAGAACTCCTCCACCACTACCTATTATTTCATTAAACCTAGACCTTTGAGTGGAAACCTCAATTCAAATATTCCACCTCAACAGTCAACAATACTTCATTTCGTCATTGGCTTTTGCGATCTCCACTATACGCGAATCAGAACAACTAAAGTAGCAAAAAATCGAACTTTGAATCAAGCTTCAAATTTTAACCACCTAGGAACTTCGAATTTCAACTAGGAAGTACTATAAAAATAGTATGCACAGGCAATTAATAAAATTAGGCAACCAAATTCTCTGCTTCAATCGCTCTAAGACCCATACGTAATAAAAAGTTTCGTCACGCCATACAACATTCAGTTAAATGGAAAGGTAAACAGAAATGAATACGTACCTGTACGAACCGGGATGATCCGATCCGAAACGACGACGTCGCAGAAGATGTTAACAGCGAAAAGTAAAGCCCACCATTGCCCTGTTTGTCTCATACTGATTCCGTTTCTTCTATGTGAATTCAAAAACCTGCAAAACCCTAATTTGAACAAAAGGAGCGTGATCATTGATCAATGGCGTAGTATACACCGAACTTTCGCGGGGGTGAAGAAGACTATTTCTACTACCACCCTCAGTCCCAAAAACTCTAATTTCCTTTTTAACTTGGGATAAAAAAATTCATTTATAGAATTGAAAAAGTAAATTTTAACATCATTTTTTTATTATTATACTCTTTCATTTATTGATTATTCTATTTTAATAATTCTATTTTTTATTAAACGATTATTATGTATATTAAATAAAGACATATAAGAGAATTTAAATTTCAACTATTTTTTAAAAAGGAAACTAAACTATATTTTAAAGTGCACGAAAAAAGAAAATTAGACTATTTTTTTGGGACATATGTAGCATTTAGTTTGTACATAGCAGTTTTATATAGGGTTAATTTCACATATCGTCCCCAACCAGAAAAAATAAACCATCTTTTTAGGACGGAAAGTATAGTTTTTTTTTTTAATGGAGAAATTTTATTCAATAACCGAATCAAAAGAGAGTACATCATCAATCATAGAGGGAGGTAACTCAAATAACACACTAGGGTCTGACAAGGAACCAACCGCTCGAGCAAGCGTATGAGCAACCTGGTTCGCAGACCTTCTAACATATACGAACTCTATACCATCGAGTTCTACTAACAAAACCTTACAATCATCAAGAATTAGACCAAACAGGGATAAATCAACGTTAGTGGAACAAAGAGCCTGATACACAACCAATGAATCCATCTCAACTATGACTTGAGTAAAATGCAACTCCTTGATCCAACTTAAGGCGTCACGAACCCTCAGCAATTCAACCAAGTTTGCTTCGTATAATCCATGCATGCGAATAGTTTTACCCCTCACAAAGGAGCCTTTGTCATCACGCAGCATAAGCCCAACCCCTACAACATGCTGATCTGGAAAGGTGGCGGCATCCACATTAAGTTTAAGAAACCCCGCTGCCAACTCGAGACACTTGGAGGCAAAATAGCTCGCGGCAAAGAAACAGACACTTGGGCCTCCCGCCACTGAGTATAGATCAAAGAAGCTAGGGAAACCACTTTGGAGGGCATAAGAGATCGGTTTTGCTAGACGACTTCATTCCTATTATGCCAAAGAGCCCAACAAATCATGGCTATGTTCTCCCAAGTTGCTTGGTCTCCACGGCTGAAGAAGTCCAGCAACCATACTTTAAAATTCTGCTCCTCACCATGCTGGATAACCACCGAAGAAGCTGACCAAACCCGTTGTGCAAAAGAGCAAGCCGCGAAGCAATGCATAACAGTTTCAAGCCCTGAAAGACACACCGGACACTGCCTATCCACACTAACATGCCAGCTCTCAATTGCTCAAGTGTAGGTAGAACCTCAGAGGCTGCTCTCCAAAGAAGATTCTTTACCTTTTGTGGTACCTCGAGCTCCCAAATGAAGTGCCAAAGTCAATCAACAGGAGGAAGATGTTCACCCTAGCGCATGGTTTAAGCTAAACAATACCCACTCCTGATAGTATAGACACATTTGACATCCTTACTTTAAAACAATGTGTCACAAGAGGTATTCGTTCCAACCGGCACCTGCAAGATAAGAGACTTGTCTTGAGAATTAAACAAATCATCAATAACATCCATATCCCATCTGTACATGTCCGGCCTCATGAGCTGATTCACAGTAATATTTTCCCCCTCAAGGATCACCGGAGTCGAAATATATCCATCCTCCCGATCAGTTAACCACGGATCCATCCAGGCCCTCACATTTCCTCCACTTCCAACTCTGTACCGTGTTCCTTTCCTCAAAAGAACCTGACTTGCCAAAATGCTACGCCAGACAAAACTGGGATTGTGACGAATTTTCTCCTGCAAAAAATCTGTTCATGGAAAATAGCGAGCCTTAAAAATTCTGGTCACAAGAGAGCATGGCCAAACTAAAAATTTCCATCCCTGTTTCCCAAGAAAAGCCAAATTCATCTAATGGAACTGTTTAAAGCCCAAGCACCCACAATTTTTAGAGTAACAAAGACGTTTCCATCTCATCTAAGATATACCCCTAGGTGCTCATTTACTTCCCTTCCACTAGAACGTGTTCATTGCTCGTTCAATCTCAACACAAAGGTCTGATGGTAACAGGAACATACTCATGACATAATTTGGAAGGGTCTTAAGATCGGAAGAGCAAGATCTCTTTCCCAGCTCTGGAAAGCGACTTCTACTTCCACCCAAACAACCTCTGCCAGACCATATCCTTAATAAACGAGAGTATCTCCTCTTCTTTCTACCTAATAAAGACGGCAGCCCAAGATAGAATTCATGACCACTAGATGTTTCCACTCCCAGAGATAAGCAAATGGTAGACCGACGATCACCTGGTACATTAGAGCTAAAAGAAATGAGAGACTTTTGAAAATTAACTGACTGGCCAAACTCATGCTCATATGCATGCAAGACATCCTTAATCACCCCAACTTCCAGCATGTTAGCTCTAAAGAAGAAGAGACTATCATCAGCAAAAAATAAGTGGGAAAAAACAGGCGCACCCCTTGCAACCTTACAGCCATGAAGCAACCTAGAGTCCACCTTCTTTCTTAGGTTGTTAGACAAGCCCTCCGCACAAAGAATAAAGAGATAGGGCGACAGTGGGTAACCCTGCCTCGCCCCTCTCTCTGGTACAATAGGCCCCAATTCACATCTGTTATGCAATATATAATACTTAACAGAAGACACACACATAAGAACAAGGTCAACCCACCTCCTAGAGAACCCTATACGTAACCCAATTCAATCTATCGTAAGCCTTATTGATATCAATCTTAAATACCGCATATCCTTCATTCCCCTGAGTTTTCCGTTTCAGGTGATGTATCATTTCAAAGGCAATCAAAATATTATCAGTGATCAGACGCCTGGGGACAAAAGCACATTGAGTTTCAGACACAATCAATGGTAAAACACTCTTCAACAGGTTCGCTAGAACCTTGGCAATGACTTTATAAACCACAGTACACAAAGAGATAGGACGGAGATCAATCATAGATTCAGGACTTTGCTTCTTAGGAATAAGAGCAATGGCCGTGACATTCAACTAAGCAAGAATACAACAATCATTCAATACAATTAAACAAGTAGAAATAACATCTTGACCCACTATGCTCCAAAAAGATTGAAAGAATTTCGGATTCATACCGTCATGTCCAGGTGATTTGTCAGGATGCATATGAAAAAGAGCAGTCCGTACCTCCTCAACTGAAAAAAGAGCGAGCAGCTGGTCATTCTATTCTGCCGTGACCATGGCCTCAATGTACTATGCAACTATTTTCAGTATGGACTGATTCCTAATTGTGGAGAAGATCCCACGGAAATAATTCACCAAATGTCCATGTAGTTCGGTCTCAGAGGAGAGCCAATTGCCATTCGAATCCTTAACCTGAGTAAAACTGTTATGTTTCTTCCTGGCAAACGCAGCAACATGAAAGAACCTAGTATTCAAATCCCCCTCGCGAAGCCAAAATTGCTTAGCTTGTTGCCTCCAGAACACCTCATGTCTACGCAATGTGTCATAATACTCTTGACGAGCCCATTCAAAAGTTCCCAAAGAAGCACCATCTCTCTTATGTTGGACAGCAGCACAATAGCCTTACATTGTTTAATTCTTCCCTGAAATTCAGTATTCAACTTAGAGCTCTAAGCAAGTAAATATGCTCCACAAGCCGCCAACCGCTGGGGGAACAACTGATGACCGTTACGTTCCCAACTGGCACTGATTACATCCTTACAATCTGCCCCATTAACTCAGACATTCTCAAACCCGAACCTTCTCCTCCGCTTACTAGAGAAACCCGGTTGAGGTTGCAAGAATATTGGGGAGTGATCTGAAGTGAAAATACCCAAGTTGCAAACCCGAACCTCACTAAACAAAGAGGACCATGATGAGGTAGCAACAGCTCGATCAAGGCGTTGTTATATCCAATTGTCAGTCCCCACGTCCTCTAAACCAAGTAAACTGATTCCCCATGACACCCAAATCGTACAGTTTACAATCAAACAAAGCTTCTCAAAAACCATCTATCAGATGGTTGGGATGACTAAGCCCACAATATTTTTCATTTTGAGAGAGAATGTCATTAAAGTCTCCCAAGCAAACCCAAGGTAGATGAGGCGCCCGTGACAGAGTACGCAAAAGATTCCAACTCTCATGCCTACGATTGCGATCAGGAACACCATAATAACCGGTAAGGCGCCATTTAGGTTGAGACACAAGATTAACCTCAACATCAATGTGATAGCGCGAATAGCTCAAAAGTGTAGCCATAGTCTTGACTTTCCATATAAGAGTCAAACCCCCACTGTGACCCACACAATCAACAACTAAAAGACGATTGTAACCCAACAATACTTTTATTTGCTCCAAATGAGAATTACAAGCTAAAGTCTGAATAAAAAAAATAAAATATGGCTTATTATCACGAACTAGATCCACAAGGACATGAACTGCCCGTGGATTGCCAAGGCCATGGCAGTTCCAACTTAATACACTCATTGAATTCGGTGGGCCTGAACACCAGGTCCCACCGCTAATCCGTTTTTGAACCACAATCTAACTCACTATTGTTGTCGCTATCACTTTCAATTTCATCAGTAGAGCCATCTACCATATCACCTTCAAGCCGACGACGTTTAGGGTCTGCCACAACCAAGCCTTCCTTGCCACCATCTTGTCCTACTTTCTCCTTGCCCTTGGAAGAACTAGCCGTGCTTCTCTTCCACAACCTAATAGTCAACCGAGCCAAGAATAGGATTGCCCATCTTGCTGCCCTTCTGATCACCCAACTCATCAGAATCCTCCATCACGTCATCCTGATCCGTCCGCTGAGCATGGGTGTCAAGTCCCACACCGTCACTCCTCAACCATCGCTCTCCTGAAGTATGTTGTTACCGGCGAGTCTGTGCGCGCAACCAGGGTCTGTAGGCACGAACCAACTCCCCATCTGGATTATTGAATAGCTTGTCGCAAAACTTCTTGGAGTGGCCAAGCTTTCCGCACACGAAGCAGAAATTAGATAAGCGTTCATACTTGAAATTCACCCAAGTCCAGTCTGCCCCATCCTTCTTGATCCTCATCTTCCGCTTAATGGCATTACGAACATCCAACTGCACACGGATGCGAACATAACTCTTCAATTCTCCAGTAAAATTGTTTGCATCAGACTCCAGGAAATTACCCAGATAGGCACCTATGCTCTTCGCAACATGCTCCGATATCAACCTAGTTGAAAGGTCATGCATCTGAACCCATATCGCAACATGGTTGCCTTCCAACATCGAAGGATTTTCAGTGGCCTCCAGAAGCTTGAGAAGTATGACATGCTGATCAAATGTCCAAGGGCCGCCATCAAGAACCCTATGCATATCCTCCTTGTGGAAAATTGAAAGAGAAACAAAGCCGCATTCACCTCCTTGATGCAGACTCCCTTCACCGGCCGCCATATCGAAGCCAAAGTGTTTTTCATTGAAACAATGTTAATGGTCCTGTCCGTGAGAAAACGGCCAATCAAACAAAAATTCAGGTTCTCATTAACTGGGGAGGCAAAATCATCCCAGCCAATGTCCAAACCTCCCTCTTCCTCCTCCAACGTGAGACGGGCATGTAACATCCCGAAAATTTCTACAAATTAAGGTAAGCAACGAAATTGTTGTTTTGAAAGAATTACTTGAATATCATTGAAAGATTGCTTGAAGATCAAAATATTGTTATTGAATTGACACTAAAGAAAGATTTGATTGATAATTGACATAAACTAAAGTGTAATAACTTAATTGACATGAACTAAAGAGTGTGGACTTGATTGAAAGATAATGTAAGGGGAAGGACTTCTTGGGCAATTTCCTGACAAGTGTGCTGCGCCACATCGCGCCACTTGTCATGAGGTGATTTGTTCCACTTATCATGATATGATTGGCGCCACTTGTCACGATGTGATTGACGGAACTCAAAAGTTATTAAAATTAGCTAAATCCTAACTATTATATATAGAAAGCTAAGGATTTCATTTTTCTTTCAAACCATTTTCCCTTTCCTCTCCCGAACCTCAAAATTCGTCCAACTTGGCCAAGAGAAGGAGAAAACCAATAGAAACCCGCCAAAATACCTATTTGTCCTTTGAAAAGAGTCCCTTACCATATATGGAAAGATTATAGCTTGAAAGATAGCTTTAATTGATGAATATCAGGGCTTTAAAGATACTTCTTCACGTGGATTATTCGAAGAATATTTGAGGTGGGTAACCTGATACTTTGATTCCTTTTCTACATGCATAAAGTTTTGATAAGATAAGTGTGTATTTGATTGATGGTTTTGATGAGACAAACATGGATTTGAATGCATTATTATTGAAAGAAAGATTTGTTTATTGCACTTGTATCGCTAGTTAATACTCTACCCGTTTTGAT
>CAVNYN010241304.1:0-10269 GCA_963692815.1 Nyctanthes arbor-tristis | reverse complement strand
CTCGGTACTCCTAACCAATCAGAACTCACATGTGAGATTTAGGATTTAAATTAAATAACAAATTGGGCCTCTTTAGTCCACATGCAGATTCTTGATTAGTTAGGAGTACTGCGTTCAGTAATCCATAGAGTACAGGACTTTTTTAATCTTTACCGTTGTAGTCAGCCCATCTTACTATTAACGTACACCCACAACAAAAGAATCTAGCTTTCCTATATGTTTGGGTCTAGAAAGAGTGTTGTGTATTTATTTGTGACAAAGATTGAAGCTTCGATTTGATCTTTTAATGAGTTTTATTGGCTCGCTGTGATTTTGTATTTCTTAAAAGAGATGTATATATTCACAATAGGCCCGCGGAAAAGGGAAAACAATAATATGCAAACGGAAGATCTCTTTTACTAATTAAAGAGTGAATAGGAAAATGATAGGGGTAGTTAATATTTTGTATGATTATTGGGTAGTAAATACTTTCTTTTAGTTAGTGATTATACTCTTGATTTGTTCATTATAGTTTTAATTTTTAGGAAGTTCTTCTTACTACAACTGATCTAGCTTATTTATCTTATTATTATTGTTTTTAAATAGTAATAAATTCGTAGCATATTTGAAGATAATAAATTCCATCGTCTTAAAGAACACAACACGAAGCATGATTTAAATTTGTTAGCAACTAATTTTTCAACTTTTTATGTGTTAGATTATTGTATAGTATTCTTCCCGTGGATTGTACGAGTGTTATAATAGTTATTATTAAATAAAAGAATATATATGTAAATAAGATAGTGATTTTGGCAGGAAAACTTGTTTATAGTCACTATTCTACTTTAATATATATATATATATAAAGATAAGACGTTATTTGTATAACAATTTTTGTTAAAATAGTATAGTATCATTTATTATATGAATTAAAATATCAAATAGTTGATACTATATGAATTTAAAAAGATAAAATGATTAAAAAATAAAAGAGAGAGAGAGCGAACAAAGAAAAAAAGGGAAATAAGAAAAAAAAATAAAGAAAATGCGTTAAAAAAAATTTCTACCTATGGGGTCAACGGAATCCGGCCGCTGAAGACCAGCTTTGGCTGGTGGGGTAGGGGTTAGGGGCATGGGTTGGGTGGATGTATGTAAAAAAATATTTATTAAAGAGAAAAAATAATAAAAATACTAAAAAAAAAAAGTAAAATACTTGTTACCTTATGTTACATATTATTTTTAGAATTTAAAATATTTACTAAATATTTTTAGAATAAATTAAAGTTAGATAAGTATTTGTGAAAAGACCTTTGCATATAAACATTAGAGATGACACGGCCCATGTTATTTTGGTTTCCTAAGATAGGTCCAATAAACACTACATAAAGGCACAACCAATAATTATTAAGGACAGCCCAGTTTTTCTCTGCCCCGACCGGATTTTAATTTGTGTCATGCATACAAGTTGAAGTTGCACAATTACATTTTTTTTTTGGGTTCTTTACATAAAAATGTCTCTTTTTTATGTGGCTTGAAAAAATACAACTAAATTAAAAGTAATTTCAAAAATATCATTTTCTATTTTAAAACTATCCTAAATCAATTTTAATTAAAATTTAATTCTTTATTATTTTTTATAAATTATAATTACAATATAGAAAAAAATAGAAGTTTTTTTAATACAAAAATAGTCATTTTTATATAACACCAACAACACTTTCAACTCCGGACTACCGCCAACTGCTAACGCCGTCACGCCACAATCACACTAACAATGTTACCTTCCGGAAAACAAATATTAGCACCCCAAAAAAATATCACGTTAACAAATAATAAACAATAAGATGGTAACAATCATTGATAAATGGTAATAAAATGATAAAACATATGAAAATAAACAAAAAAAATTTAACTAAAAGACGATAACAACCCTAATAAATGGTAACATAGGAAAAATAAAAAAAAAAAATTAACCGGAAAATGGTAACGAATCTAATAAATGATAACATATGAAAATAAACAAAAAAAATCAACCGAAAGATGCTAACAACCCCGATAAATGATAACAACCCCGAGAAAATAACCAACTAGGGTTTCAGCCGTCAAGTGTGAAAATTCAAAAAAATAAGCGAAAAATATAGATTTAGCCGTACCTTTGGAAACAACAAACATAAAAGAGCTCATTATTAACATTAATATTACCGGAGTTTGACCTTTTTTTCAATGAGAAATTAGATCAATTGAAGAAGGTGGAAGAAATATATTATCACAAATACTTTCTAAAATCCGAAGATTTCATCAGAAACCGCTGAAAAATAAAAAAATAAGAATGAAAATCCAAGAAGAGTATCTACATTTTTCAAGTTAAAATTAGCAGCAGGTGGTGGGACGCGTGGCTGCAATGGCAGTAGGTTGTGGTGGTGCGGCACCCCGTGGCGGGTGGGACGCAACAAGTGGTGCAATAGCGGGGGTTCTGGTTTTTGAGATATTGTTTTACATATATGTATATATAATATAGAGTTATTCACACCACCACGACCGGCGGCGGCGTGTGGTGGGAGCGACGGGCGGTGAGGCGGGCGATGGTGGTAGGTTGTGGTGGTGGGGCACTGCGACGGCAGCGGTGATGGTGGTGGGGTGGAGTGGTGTTTTTATATATAGAGTTTTATATATGTGTGTGTGTGTGTATATATGTATACACACACTTATATATATAATCTAGGGTATGAAGAAATAAATTAATATTAAAATTAATTACAATGATTTATTAAAATAATAATATGATAAAATAAAATAAAAATGATTTATTAAAATAAAATAAGTAATGGTATCAAAATAATGTAATGGGATATAATTAAAAATAGTTTAATATCATGGTGTAAAAAAGAAATGATTAGAAAAAAAAGGAATAGAATCTTTAATTTCCTCTTTTTTTTTTCTTTTAGGGGTTTGAAAAATACTTTTGAAATTATTTGTGAAATATCATATTCAAATGTAAAACTACCCTTACCAATTTTAATTAATTTAAATTTTTCATTAAATTTAATTATTATTATTTTTCTTGTTGATATAATAATTATTATTAAATAGTGGTCTCCTAATAAAATGCTGCCAACCTCCGCCGTGGCCAAGTCACTGCCGTCCAACTAAAGATGGTAAAAGAACTAGTAATAAAACCTTAAAAAACCAAACACATCGTAACAAAAAAGAGTTGTTAACAACTAACAAGACAAAAAATAATAAATATCCTATCTTAAAACTTACAAAACAAACAAATATATAAAGGTGGTTCAAACAAGTGCTATAGACAATAGTGGTAAAGTTCTCACGTTCTGAGTAGAAGACCTATAGGTCAAGCCACATAATGCTTTCCCTGATATTCCCTCCTCCATCTCCCGCTTGTATCCAAATAAATAAATATAAAGGAATTAGATGAATTTTCACTTACTTTTCCTTATTTGTATAAAACAACTCAAGTACTGCTAGGTTAATAAGCGGGCTTTATAAACATAACCACATTACCTCCATAGATCAGTTTGATGATTAATGTTTTTTTATTCACGAAACCAACAGCATGTTCACCGTTTCCGGACCTCACATTACCCGCATTTTAATTAGATCATATATAAACGCTCTCTTTCCCTGCACAAAACACCCACTGGCGGAGACAAAGGGGGGCTATACTGGGCCCCGGCCCACCCCTGTCTCGGCTCACAGCCAAGGAAAAAATTAAAAAAAAAAAATTTAAGCTTCGGGCCCAAGTCTATTTGAAGTTGGGCTGGGGGGCAATGACTTGGGCTTGGGGGACAATAAATTTTGGCCCAAGAAGAAACAAAAGCCTCAAAACAAAGCTAAAACTAAAATTTCTAAAACCATCATGAATTGATATGATTTAGAATTTAGACTTTGGATAATGATATAATGTAAATGCTAATTGATTTATATTGGTTGAGTTGAATAAAAATTATTATTGAAGTAATAAAATTTAGACTTTAGATAATGAAATAATGTAAAAAATCATAGCGTTCAGTTTACTTTTAGGTTTTAAGTTATTGAACACTATTTTGTAACGCACTTGAGTTTTTTTAGTATTTTCAAAAATTCATATTTATATATGACTTTTTTTGAGTTTTCGTTCCGGCTCCCCCTCCCTTTCGTGCTGGCTACGCCATTGAAAACACCCATAGTATTGACTGTTAATAAGAGAATGTAATTTGTTATCTTTGAAAAGGCATTTAAGATAGATCCAATGACTTTCATTCTCGGGTGCACCATGAAGGTCTTCTATGGCATAATCTACTTCATTGCGTTTCATGGCCTTCATCTCTTATTATTATTACTAGTTGTATACCCGTGCATTGTATAAAATATAATAATTAGCAAACAAAAAATAAAATACGTGATAATTTGAAGAATTAAATAATCACAATTTTATTATATTACTACTCATTCATATGCACATGTTGCTAATAATTGCAATTTTATTGTTATTAAATTGTTATTCATATAACAATAGTCGTAACTAATAAAAATAAGAATTAATGAGGAATTTTTTAATATAAATTTAATTTCACGTTGAATATGAAAACCAACTAACCATGAAAAATAGAACATATAAAATTTATATAACTTAAAATTACCATACACTCATATTTTTGTTCAATAAGTATCAATACAAGAATTCTAAGAACACATTTAGATCATGATTGATATTAATTTATTATAATGAATTCTTTACCACATATTTTTAGAAAAATTATTTTTCACATACTCTCATGTAGTGTCATAAATTCTCAAAAGAAATCACTATTTACTAAATCTATTCTAAAAATTCTAAAGTATATACACCCTGATATTACAAAAGACTTAAGTGAAATAATATTACAATAAATGATAAATTCTATATGATTTACCCCTAACGTTAATTTTTAGCAAGTTTCCACTCTAAAAAGAATTAAAAGAATTTTTTATTTTTGTTCTAAATCATCATCATCAAATATTATTACTATTGTATCTTCTCAATTTAAATTTTTACCGATACATAGGTTTCCACCGAAAAAAAAAGTATTGCAATAAACATATAAATATAGGTTTTATGGTATGTAGTTTATCATACTTAATTGAATTAAAGTAAAAGTCCTGAAATAGACTTAATTTAATTTACTTCTTTATTATTATTCATAGCTAATCTACAGTGTGTTGCACGAGAAATACATACTTTTCTAAAATAAACTAAAATAAATAATTAATTAAACGATAAAAAATAAAAGCGATATACATTTATTAATCAGATCACTCGAACTAAAAGAAAAATATGTTTTCCAAAATTAATTTTCTATGTTCATTGATCGATTGCTAGCAAATATATATATATATATATATGTATTTATATATATATATATATATAGAGAGAGAGCTACTTATATTCTTACCAAATTAGGCGACCTGAATGTTTTTTTAAAATTTTCAAATATATAAAAAAAAGACAATTACGAATTTGATTGATACATTTACTTAGTTAATCGAAATTTAAAGCATCTTTAAAGGCCAAAGTTCCCCCTCAACAACTGAGAGATGATTAAAAATTACCATACAAAATTAAAAGATGTAATAAATAAAATTCTAAAAATTTGAAAAAAAATGAAGGTGAACATATAAATAGATTATTAAAAATTACTATACAAAATTAAAGAATTAACCCACCACTTAGTTAGTATTATCCAATTATTATTAGCGTGAATGAAAATAAAAAAAATAAATGAGACATCAGCGACTTTAGCTTGGTATTATCATGACATCAGATCCCTAGTTCTCTTAAGAAGCCAGTTTTTTACAGAAAAAATTAACGCACCACTTAGTTAGTATTATAAATATATAGATTATTATCAGCGTGAACAAAAATAAAAATAGAAAAATAAATAAGATATCAGTGACGTTAACTTGACATCATTATAACATCATATTCTTAATTCCCTAAAGATGTCAGTTTTTTTTTGCAGGAAAAATTAACCCACCACTTAGTTAATATTATAAATAATATAGATGTTATCAATCTCAATGTAGGTACTTAATCGAAATGATAAGGAAGTCTCAATAATCCAAGACTTGAAATTTGTATGTCGACTGTTAGAATTTTAAAGAAATATAAAATCTTTGAATATAGCCTAAGAACTAATAGAATAGATATATCAAATACTAATGGATAATAAATAGTATAAAATTGAAGATTAGTTTAGAGCTTTAATTAGTAATGTGTATTGTGTATTAAAAAAGATTGGAGATTAATTTGCAATATCTAAACTTATATACGTATATATAATGTGTATTAAAATGAGAATATGTGTAATATTGAAAGTATATAAAATAAAAGTACATATAAGAGGGAGAGTAGTTATATATATATATATATATTGAAAAATATCTCTAGTCGAAAATTTAAACATGAGATATAATTTTATTATACATATGTTATAATTATGTATATTTTATATATGTGTATAAAATAAAAACTTACATATTTGATATTAGAGATTAATTTGAAACATACTTAATTGGAGATATGTATATTATATATATATATGTTATATATATTATTAAAATAAAATAAATAAAAAAGAGGCATAAATAAATGGGATAGTGGTTTTTGTGGGAAAATTTACATATGACTACTATTGTACTTTAATATATATATATATATACTAGTTATATACCCCTTGCGTTGCACAGAATATAATAATTAGTAAAAAAAATGTAGTAATTTGAAAAACTTAATATTATAATTTTATTACATATTACTCACTTATAAACGTATATATTACTAATATACATAAATAGAATTAAATTAAAACATACAATATTTTTACTTGGCACAAAACTAACTAAATTGTTATTCATAGAGCAATGCTATGAAGTAATAAAAATGAGAATGAAGAATTTTTACCAAATTAATTTTATATTGACTTATTGAGTATGAAACTTAAGAAATCATGGAAAAGAGAGAATACCAAATTTATACAACTTTAAAATTACGTTTACCCACATCCTTATATAATGGGATGCAGATGATATTCATTCATCTGAATAAATTATTTTTCACATTCATTCTCTACCATATATTTTTAGAAAAATTATTTTTTACATTTTCTCATCAATATTCATTAAATCTACTTTAAAAAAAAATCTAAAGTACACAGTCTCCTATTACAAAAGATCTAATTAAAGCAATATTACAATAAAAGATAAATTCTATATGATTATCATTGACTCCTATGATTAATTTTTAACTACTTCCCATTTTAAAAAGAATTAATTAAATCTTTATCATCAAATATTATTACTATCATAGCCCCTTAACTTAAATTTTTACCAATATATAAGTTCTCAGAGAAAAACAAAATATAAATTAAGTAATATATTAAACATATTATGGCGTGTGATTTATTGTATTGAATTAAAGTAGAAATTTTGAAACTAATTTAATAATACTTTATTATTATATTCTCCAT
This sequence comes from Nyctanthes arbor-tristis, assembly GCA_963692815.1. Taxonomy (NCBI): domain Eukaryota; kingdom Viridiplantae; phylum Streptophyta; class Magnoliopsida; order Lamiales; family Oleaceae; genus Nyctanthes; species Nyctanthes arbor-tristis. Next base: position 2,785 of record CAVNYN010241304.1, on the reverse strand, counting down.
TTCAGTAATAGGCACTTAATTGGAATTAGAAGTCCAAATAACCTAATCCTTGAACTTTATCTAATTTTGAAGAAATATTAAATCTTAGAATATATCCTAAAAACTAATAGAATATGTATAACAAAAATTAATGGATAACAAATAGCATATTATATATAGAATAAAATCATATATAAATTTGTGTATATTATTTCATTAGGTATTATTTTTTTTGAAGAGAATAGATAAATACTATTATAAAATAAAAAAATAAAAGAAGCATATAAAAATATGATAGTGACTTTGGTGGAAAAACTTACGTATGACCACTATCCTACTTTAATATATATATATATATACACACTAGCTAATTTACATGTGCGTTACACGGGAAACACACATACATCTCTAAACAAACTAAAGCAAATAATTAATTAAACGATAAAAATAAAAGAAAAATATATGCACTTATTTCTGAAATTGATTTTATATGTTAATTAATCGATTGCTGGTCAATATATGTGTGCAATCTATATGTAAAGCTGCTTGTATACTTACCCGATTAGGCTCTCTAAGGGTTTCTTTGATTATTCAAATCTAAAAAGAAATAGATAATTGCGAATTTGACTACTGTACTTACCCATTTAAGCGCAATGAAAGAAATAGTTAAAAATTTGATTGATACACTTACTTGGTTAAACGAAATCTAAAGCATCTCTAAAGGTCAAAAGTTCTACTGCAAGAACTCATAGATGATTAAAAATTACTATATAAAATTAAAATACGTAATAAACAAAATTTTGAAAATTTGAAAAAAAAGGATTAAGGTGAGCAAATAAATAGATTAGTAAAAATTACTTTGTCAAATTGAAAAATTAATCCATTAATTAGTTTGTATTATTTGATTATTATTATTATTAGGATGAACAAAAAAAGAGGAAAAAAGAAAAATAAATGAAAATAAAAATAAAAAAATAAATAAGACATTAGCGATATCATATGACATCAGATTTTTAATTCCCTCAAGGTGTCAGTTTTAGGCAGGAAAAAATAACCGATCACTTAGTTTTATAAATATAAATACATTATTAGGGTGAATAAAAAAAAGAGGAAAAAAGAAAAATAAATGAAAATCAAAAAGGAAAATAAATGAGACATTAGCGACATCATATGACAATATATTTCCAATTCTCTTAGGGTACTAGTTTTGGCGAGAAAAAATAACCAGCTATTTAGTTAGTTTTATAAATATAGATAGATTATTATTAGAGTGAACAAAAAAAGATGAAAAAAGAAAAATAAATGAAAATAAAAATAAAAAAAATAAATGAGATATTAGCGATATCATATGACATCAGATTTTCAGTTCCCTTAGAGTGCCAACTTTAGGCCAAAAAAATAATCCACCACTTAGTTAGTATTATAAATATATTATTATTATTATTATTATTATTATTATTATTATTATTATTATTAGAGTTAACAAAAAAAGAGAGAAAAAAGAAAAATAAATGAAAATAAATACAGAAAAATAAAGAGTAATGATATTTAGCACTATTAGTGCTTGACACAATATTAAGGTAGTATTAAATGATAAGTTGGATCAAGTAGGTCATTTATTTATTTATTTATTTATTTTCGCTTATCATTTAATGCCATATTAAATGTCATCTAAATTGGTGTCAAGCACAATTGTGCTACATATTATTATTAAAAAATAAATAAGACATTAACGATATCAACTTGACATCATCATGACATCAGATTTTCAATTTCCTTAAAGTGCCAGTTTTTAAGTGGGAAAAAATAACTCACCACTTAGTTAGTATTATAAATATATAAATAAGATAAAATTATTATTATTATTATTATTATTATTATTATTATTATTATTTTCTCCCTCAACGAGATTTGGGCTGGACTGGTAACAACATAAATAGAGGCGTGTCAAATTTTAGTTTGGGATAGCTAGAGTATTTTGAATGCTCCATTTAATTTTACACCATTAATAAAAACTATTTGTATATATACCTCAATACATTGTAAATATAACCTGTCTATTTATTTATTTTATAATTTTTTATAATAAATAAATTATTATTTTTATTTGTATTATTGATTTATGCCCTAAATTATGTGTATATATTTTTCATCAAACTCTAACCATCAGCGTCCCTTCATCTTCAACCATAATTTCATCCTATGCCGTTGTTGCCACTATAACTGTTCACCAATCGTTCATATCAAAACCATCACTAATTAGTCACCATCCTTGTCAGAGTTAAATGTTGACATTTTTTTTTTTGACAGAATCACAGGGTGAGGGGGAAGCGGTATTGAATTCTTATTCAATTATGAATTGAATTCTTCTTCAATTCATGGTTGCCGTATGAATATTTCGTTTTCTTTTGTTGTTGTTGTTGTTATTATTATTTTTAATTTCACTTGCGTCAATCTGCGTTTCCGTTTTTTTATTTTTACATTTTATATTTTATATTTTTTTCCTTTGATTTTGTTTGGTTATTTTGTTCCCATTGTCCAGTAATATTGATTTTTTACTTTGTAAGCATTGTTTCTATTGATGAAGGTGTTTTCATTGTTTATATTGAGTTGTTAGTTGTTATTATGAATCGGTTGTTTTGTTACCATGTTATTTGTGTTTTTCTACCGAAAACCACTGTTAAAAATTCTTTTCCTCGATTTTGTTACTGTAACGTTTTCCTAATTGTGAGGTTGTTCTCTAAAACACTGTGATATAAACAATTTTGTTACTTTTGTTCAATTGTGTGTGTCACCAGGTTACGGT
>CAVNYN010241296.1:0-10982 GCA_963692815.1 Nyctanthes arbor-tristis | reverse complement strand
GCAGCCTCCAAAATACCGTGCACCAAAATGGAAGGAAAATCCATGCTCCAAAATGGAGTTTTACTCTATTTTGGAGCACGGTTGAAGATGCCCTTATCTAGCAACTTAACAAACCCTTTAAACCCTAATAATTCTTAAACCGAGCACAACTACCAAAAAAAACTGACAACTCCGTCAATTTCTACCAATTTCAGTCAATTCATTAAAATCTGCTTCAATTCACCCCCCGCCCCCCGCCCCCAAAAAAAAAAAAAAAAACAAAAAACAAAAAAAGACCCTTCAACAGGAAAAGGAAAAAAAAAGTATGATCCCCTTAGAAAAACCTCAACGAATAATAGATCCAAATTAAACTACACACCCTAACCCAGACGTTCAAAACAGAAAATCGCCCCTAAAAATTACCAGATTACAGTTAAATCAAGAATACTGTATTCGCTGAAATATACTAGAAACTTAAAGTTTGCGCTGAAGTACTCAGGGTCAAGATGTCAACTATCTGCTGGAAAATTACAACAAGAAATAATTATTCGGACGAAATACTATGACAGAAAACTGAAATACCCAAAACCCGTACCTTTAGCAGGAGCCATTCGTGAGACCTGGGATAACAACCCTACCTGGTACGACAAATTCACAAATAGACTTATTAGATACGAAACTAAAGCAAGAGTGCGTGATGATGTACGATCAAAGTAAATGTATATACAGATTACTAACCTGCAAAATGAAAAATGAACCGAGTTCGTGCGGCGCAGCAAGGGTTTAAGAACAGTGAGGAAATTGAATGGATGTATAATGGGTTTAGAATCGGTTACGGCAGCCTTGTTGGGCTTATATTAATGGGCCAGTATGGGCTTGTTTTCAAGTTGTGATAAGATCCATATCCGTTTAGAAAACTGGTAATTATATAAAGAATAATACTATATAACACAAGTAGTGTTTAGTAATAGTTTAAGTGACAGCTAATATGACATTAAATAATAAGTAAAATTAAATGAATGAATAAATGACCCACTTAATTCAACTTATCATTTAATGCTACATTGATATGGTGCTAAGCAGTGGTGCTAAATAGCATTACTCTTACATAAATAACCAAATTGTTGGGTTCATTTCAAAAAAGAGTAATGTTATATAAGAGCATCTTCAACGCAACTTTGGGTGTAGAGATGATATGGAGGAGAGATAGAGAGGATATCAATGTTTTAATTGAGGAAGAATGTAAAGTATAGGAAAGAAGTATAGTCTTGTGGCGATGTAGACAGTATAGTGCTACACTTGTGGTTTTCTGTATTCTAATCTTGGATCTACCATCATTAGCATAACATGTGTCTAACATATATGTCATTCCATGACATACATAATTACCATTGTTTTGTAAGATGGAGTGTGATGTCTTTGTGATGTGTGCCCGCGTTGTGTTCATCTTAAAAGTAAAAAGTATATAGTTTTATCGCGATGTGGACCATGTAGTGTTGTACTTGCGGTGTTCTATACTTTAGTCTTAGATCTCACATCACTAGCATAGTGTGTGTGTGTGTGGCATATATATAATTCAGTGTCTAACAAAATTACTATAGATTTGTTAGATGGTGTGTTGTGTCTCTATACCATCCGCGCGCTCTTTTTATTCTTGTCAAAAGAAGAAACATACAATTTTATCGTGATGTGGATAATGTGGTGCTGTTCTTGTAATATTCCATATTCTGGTTTCGGATATCACATAACTAGCGTAACGGGTGTGGGAGGCATATATACCGTTGCGCGTCTAAACAAAATTACTATAATTTTATTAGATAGCGTGTGGTAAGGTGGGCCAACCTGACTTACCTGACCAGTCTAACCTGTATCTAGTCGGTTTGAGTAGGGCTATTTGAACTCTCGGGTGATTTCGGTTTCACATTACTCAACCTGACTCGGATTGGGTTTGATTCCAGATTCAAAAGAAGAACCCTACCAAACCCACGGGAAATCGACCCACAAAAACTAAGTCAGATAAAACCGACTAACCCGACAAAACCCAAACTTTTATTCAATTTCTATTTTATATTTTGATAATCAATACATAGTTTTGTAGCAATAAACACTTTCTTCTTCCTTTTTTTTCTCTCTTTTTTTGATACTAAAAAAAAAATAAGTTTTACAAACACAACACGAGAACTTGGAAGAATTCTCGCCTAGAAGCAAGAAGTCAAGAAACCTAGAATTTTGCACGGACAAGAGGTTTGTCTTTAAACTTTTATTTTTTATTGAAAATAGAATAGTGTAGCATGTCATACTTTCCTTAATTAGTTCCCATTTTTCAATAGCGCCCGAATGGATTTGTTATTATGATATTATTATAGACCTTCCAATGTCATTTTTACAGCGCTACATGTTGCTTTTGGAGACGGAGAGACAGGAGTCCTTAAAGGACTTTGTTGTGGACATGGAATTATAGTAAAAGCTGTTTGGCTCACCAAATGCGCGCACAAGCTTGACAAGTTCCATCAATTTGTATTTGGTGAATTTCATGGATTATTTTTTCAAGTCTTTGAAAAGGCAGGAGCTTAGAAAACCATATTGGTGAATGGTGATGTCGGTCCAAAGTTAGCAGGTAATGGCGATCTAAAATCAGAGGGCCTTTTAATCCTTTTGTACTTTAGTTATTTGCTAATGTAATTTATTTCAACATTTATTTGATTTGGCAAGAATAGAGTCTTGTTGGTTTTATTAATTATTGTAGAGATCTTGCTCAAGGCCTCAGCTACAATCAAAAAATAGGAGGATTTTTGGAAATTTGAGCCCTAGTAAAGTCTTGCTAAGAAGAGAGGATTCTAATGACGATAGTTTGAAGATGAGTTATTCTTTCATATTTTTATGTAGACTAGTAGTAAGTATGTACTTTGCACATGTTATGCAAAATAATGTGGGTAAGCGTGACTTTGACATATAGTTCATATATAAACTTAAGCCTTGAAAGCCTTGAATTCTTGCATATACAAAAAGGTTATTAAATCCTATAAAAAAAAGGTTACTAAATTGAAATTTTAGCCTAAACAATAATATGAGCTTTGTACCAACAGAAACATAATTCAATTTTATATAAAATATAGTTATAGTTCCAAATGGGATCCCAATACCTTATTTATCGTTTCACTTCATTAGAATAGATGGTGTACATCAATTTGATCTAATGACTAATCCTCTAGAATCTATATCTATATAATAATAATAATAATAGGGTGTCTGACATATTTTTGCTGCTAATTTTCTGGCGTCGTAAGATTACTGACGACATCATCGTTGATGTCATCTAATGAGTTTTTTCTTTCTTTTTTTTTTTTTAAATTTCATATTATATTCCTTTAGTTGATATATATTATACTTTCCCCAAAACTGAAGGAAATTTTGGTCCATTTTCCTTTTTAAATCTCAAAATTTTTGATTAAATCTTTGAATCCTTGCAATCTAATTCTATATATATATATATATATATATATATATAAGAACTAGTTAAACCACCTGTGCATTGCAAGGGTAGAAAAGTTTATTAAAATATATCATTAGATAGTTGCATAGTAAATCTATAACATTTGCACATCTGTATAAAAATATAAAAATATAAGTATACATTAATTAAATCAATAAGATTAATTTACTTAGTAATTGTGAAGTTTAAAATCGCTCAGAAGACAATATATATTCTTACATATAATCTCTAGTACATTCGTTGAGAAGATAATCTACATTCTTACATCTAATCTCTCATACATATACAATAATGGGAAAATCTATTATTATCAATCAATACATTCGAAAACATAAATTCAACGACAAATGTACAATATTATTAAATTTAAATTTGTCATCTCTATAATTAAAGTTAACAAAAAAATATAAGAGATTCCAACCAAAATAATAGATCATGAAAGACAAAGCATGATTCGAACAACATATTATAAGTACTACCTCCCTCCTGATTATTTGATCCTATTTAATTTTTCACAAGGATTGAGAAATGTGTTGGAAAGACACAAAGGACCCGTGTTCATAATTTGTCCCTATTTAATTAGTAGAATTCAAAATTGATAGTTATAATTAAAGTATTAAATAGAGATAGATATGTAAAATAATGCAATTTAAAATTTTTAATTTAATATAGAAATTGGACTATATATTTAGGACATCTCAAAAAGAAAAATGAGACAAAAATGATCGAAACGGGGAGTATTAAAAATATTAGTTGTAACATTTTTACGTATAGTTTTTGGAAAGATGAAATGTGATGAGAATTCAAATAGAAAAATATGTTATAATTTACATTTAACTTATTAAGTCATTACCAACCCAAAGTATCGCATCTTCCGATCTACTAAATCTAAATTTTCAGATATCATGTGGTTCAATTGAAGCGACGCTAGATATAGGGGTGTTTGTAGAAATAAGTGACGCTTATCTCACAATAAGAGAATAAATTCTCAAACCTAATTAATCTTGAAATTGGGGGGGCCCAAAAAAGAGATAGGATAGACATCACATTTTAATTAATTTGAAAATAAAAGGAATCATAACAATAAGAATGACAATGGAACGAGTTCTAGTCGGATAGGCCTCCCCTGCAGCCCGCCCCGTATCTACCAACCCACTACCCATTTGAATTGGGTATGCGGCAAGGTGGTTTGATTCGGGTAGGTAAAATAGATCGTGTTACCTGTCACGTTTTTAAAAACTCTAATAAAACAAAAAAAATTCAAAAAGTTGTAAAATGCATAAAGAATATTTAAATAATATTAAACTCACTAACACACACATGGCGGAGATGGTGAATGAACGAATTAAAAGATTTTAGGGTTTGTTTTAGAATTGACCTTTCTTATATGATATTTTAATTTATTAGTGAAAAAGCTTAATAAAAAGAAAATGGACAAAGTGATTAAGGCTTGAGTGCACAAGATTTACCAACTAAAAATGCGAAAAAATCGCGATACAAAAGGTACTGAAACTTAGTTCTCTTAATTAACATATAGATAGATTGGAACAGTAGAATATCACTTAAACAGTAGAATATATCACCAGAAGGGAATAAATAAAATAATAAAAGTAAATTCGGTTTTTGAATATATATTAATATATAAATTTTGGTACTTTAGTGTTTTAAACTCAACATTTGTTAAATATGTTACTTACATTCTTATCACATGTCAAAATTTTCAAACCAGAATGACTTCTCACTTTAGATATTATATTTAAAAGGTAATATCAGATTTCATGGAATTAGTAGAATCATACGCATATATATATATATGTATGTATGTATATATATATATATATTCCGTTAGATCAAGTTCATAGTTGATTGCAATTAGTATTACCAAATTATATATATTTATCCCAAATTTACAACCAAACATTAATTAGGACTGTAACTATCCGTAAATAACATATTGTTTTTTCTCTTTCCCATTAACCTTACAAATTTTGGTTTTATGCTTTGGTAGGGATAATAGACACTTGGCAATTGCATTAGTAGAACGTGTGTTCAAATAAAAATTAAGTAATTAATTTGGGATTGAAATAAAATATAAAATATAGAACATAAAATCAGTGGCTAAAACAAAAAATAAATAAAAAAAATATAAAGCATAAATTTGGACTCTAAATGAGAGACAATAGAATATATAGAGATAGAAATTAATAATGATATATATCATATGTGAGTGTATATATATATATATATATATATTACCGAGTATCCAATTAGTAAAAAAATTTTAATTTTTAATATAAGGAACAAAAATTCGTGAACTCACAGAGAGTTGGTCAAACGGGATACACGACCCACTTAGACCATCTCGAACACGAAACTTTTAGTTACTCTATCTTCAAAGTGGCATCGGTATACCATAGCATGACTGGTAAGGTAAACTGGAGCAAGATAATCAACTCAAGCATCCCCAAAAATGTGGGATATTCAATATGACATTCTACTGGAAAAGTACATTGATCTTAACTTTATATATGATTGTTTCAAGAACATAAAAGACTACATGGGACATAGTTCATCTTCTGCCCTTACATCACAAGACATACAAAAGTAGTATGATTTCTTCTGCCTAATAACCATATCATCATATCCAGTCTCTTTACATCTTGGATGAGTATCGTCCATACGCACCTTTATGGGGATCTCAATCCAACTATAGGCTGGTTCCTTTTTGAATCAGCCATACCTAAGTTTCCACAAGGCAGACCAAAAATATAAGACTCATAGCAAAAATAAAACGCATAAACCGTAAAGCACAGAATCGGGAAAAATCTATATACAAAAGCTTAATAGCATGATATTCGAACATTAATGATTATGAAATAGAAATGGTATAAAAATAACTAAAGCAGAAAAGTAGCCAAAGCATTTTGGAACTTACGTAATCATTGAAGACTCATCGCGCTCCGTTTCAAGAATCATCCACTTTGAAGCACAACTCACTTAATATGCCAATCAACACGTTTATTATTGAAGTTTTTAAGCATTGTAGTGACTAGAGCCATATTGACAAAGCATTCAACTGACGAAAGGAGAAAAAGAACAATGATTGCATAGCAAGAATATAGGATTTAGTTCACACTACAATCGGATTAGGGAGTAGAGACCCGTATGGTAAAAAGAGTAAAAAAAAGGAATGATTTCAGCCCCAAATCCGCTTGTGAAGATGGTAAGTTTCGGGAGAGATAAAGAACCAAAAAGGAAAAAATATCGATTAAGTAGGTAAATGCAGGACAAAACTTATTACCGCAAGAGTACGGTAGCTATAGACGCCATAGGAAAAAAGCGGGAAAAATGTGATGTCAATAGATACCGCAACTCTTGATTTAGATATTAATAGATATGATGTCTAGCATATTTTTCGCGTTAATTTCTGGTATCGTAAGATTATTGATGATATCATCGTTGATGTCATCTAAAGAGTTTTTTTTTTTTTTTAATTTCATTTTATATTCCTTTAGTTGATATATTATACTTTCCCCAAAACTGAAGGAAATTTTGGTCCATTTTCCTTTTTAAATCCCAAAATTTTTATTAAATTATTGCAATTTAATGAGGTATTTTTTAATTCATATTCTTGATTTGTGTTTTTTATGACATCATCGTTTACGTCATCTAATGAATTTTTTTTTGGGTCCATTTTCCTTCTTGATTCTCTAATCCCAAAATTTTTAATTAAATCTTTTAATTCTTGCAATCTAAGGAGGTTTTTTTAATCCATTTTCTTGATTCTTCTTGAGTTTTTTTATGACATCAACGTTTACATAATCTAATGAGTTTTTTTTTCTTTTTTTAAAAATTCATTTTATATTCATTTTTTCTTGAAATATCCTACTTTCTCCAAAACTAAACGAATTTCTGGTCCATTTTCCTTTTTTATTGATTCTCCAATCTTTAAATTTTTTAAATCTTCGAATTTTTGCAATCACATGAGGTGGTTTTTTTAATCCATTTTGTTGATTCTTCTTAAGGTGTTTTATTTTATTTTTATTTGTTTGTGTGACTACTATTACATGTAAGCTAAATTTGTTTACAAAATTTGAGTAAAGTGCTTGTTAAAATCTTGTGATCATATTTTGCATTCTACTAATTAGAATTTCTAACTTTTTAACATTTATTATTTACATTGTTTATTATATTATTATAATGTCGAACACAACTGTCTTTTTTTCCTACGGTTATATGGATCATAAATGTGCACAAATCACTTTGTAATTGCAAAAATAATTGCAACTACTTAATAATTTATAGAAATACTTGCCAGTTGCCAACATGCATATAATAAAAAAAAGTTTTTTGAATTGTCTTTTAATTCACGGCTACTATATGATGTCGAATGTTTATAGAACACAAGTTTAAATTAACTATCAAATAACTATGTAATCAACTACAAAAACTTAAATTAATTATTTTTTAATTTTAATATTTTTGTTTGATTGTAACCAAAAAAATTGTTAACTAAAAATCTTCTTATTTCTTCTTTCTTTTTTTAATATAAGCTTTAAAATCTTACTAATTTCTATTGGGTATAAATTAGTAAATGAGTCATATACTTAATAGGTGTTTTTTATATCTTCTCTTCTTTAATTTTAATTTTTTGCCTTTTCTACTGATAAATTTTTTCCTAAATGCAGGATCGTAAATCATAAAAGAGCGTTGGTATTTATTGTAACTTTATGTCGTGTACTTTGTTAAAATCACTACCAAATTTTATGGGTTGTATATTTGACAGATCGGAAGAGCACATTAATATTACACGTACATTATTTTTTATAATAATAGTAATTATTATAATGTTATTTATATGGAAAATTAATGGAGAAGAAACTTATAGTAATATTTTGTACATCATGAACTTCTAGGCTTTTGAATAAAAGCAAACGAATATACCTTAGTAATTCTTCAATTTTGGTATTTTGTACTTTTCTTATTTTTTTCTTTTTAATGAATGTTTTACAGATGCTGACTATGTAAATTTGTATATGTTACCATTAAATTTGTTATTGCTGTTATTTTTCCTGTGCAACGCACGAGTGATAATTCTAGTTCTCTATAATAGTATCTAAGATATTCTAAAATAAATTGCTAGAATATTCCATCTCTTTCTAGTTGTAGCCTATTGAATGGAGGGTGGAGATCAATTTGATCTAATAACTACAACTACTTGTCTAGAATTTTCTATAACAGTAATTAAGATATTTTAAATTGCTAGAATATTCCATCTCTTGCCAAAACATTTAACATGTTGGTGTTCTAAATCCTCCTAGAATAATATGAAAACGTATCATTTTTATGCAAAGATTAAAAGAATTTGATACTTAAAACTACGAGGTTTGTTCATATGGAGAAGTAATCATGTAAGATAAACTATCATACATAAACGAAAATTTTTTTTTATTAAAAGAATTGAGGTTTAGAAAGGAATGACCCGAGCCAAGCAGTTTGGCCTTTTCTAGAAACAAAGAGTCTTTTTTGAGATTAATCAAAAAAAAAAAAAAAAAACTACTTGAACCGGTTTAAAGTGTCGTGGACAAATTCAAATATGCATAAAAAATTGTAAAAAAAATAAAATAAAATAAGAAAAAATCTCAAAATCTGATATAGAAACTAAAGAACTAAAATGAAACAAAGAGTCCTCTTTGAGATTAATCAAAAAATTAAAAAAGTAATAAAAAACTTGAACCGGTTAAAATTGTGGTGGACAAATTCACATATGCATAAAAATTGGTAAAAAAAATAAAATAAGAATAAATCTCAAAATCTGATACAGCAACTAAAGAAATAAAATGATTCGGAAAATATTTTCTTTCTCACTACGTATTATATCTCACAACTATTGAATTAAAAAAATATCTCACAACTATTGAATTAAAAAAAATGCTTACATTTGCCAACAATTAAAAAACAATTATTGTTTTCACTTAAAAAAATTGACTAGTTATAAACTCTTTTATTATTTTTTTTTTAAAAAATTTTTAAATTGTACATGGATGTTGCTCTTTTATTAGTGTTATTAAATTGAATATTGATGGTATTAATTAATGGCATGATTGACAAAAACATATATGTATAGAACAAATAAGCAACCTAATAGTTCCAATGAAAATAGAAGTTCATATAAGTTAAAACATATTGACTTAAGTTTGTAGTTGTGAAAGAAAGAACGTAGAGTTGACATATTTCCATGGAGTACATATTGGACAAACTCTATGATTGCGGATCCGTTCGTACAAGGTCTTGTTGGGGAAATTTCGTGATTTGTGTATAGAAAAGTCTAGAAGTTTCCCTTAAAGTGAGTCGTGTCAACGACACTCCCCTAAAATCGTACTGTCAGATCATATGGCTCCAAAGATAAAACCCTTTAAACTCGTAGCGGTATCTCTTACCATGTACACAACCAAAATGGGAGAAAATCGAACTCGCCTTCTTATCGGAGTTGCCCAGATAAAAGATAGTATAAAATAAACACTACAAGAAACAGGAGCTATAGCGCGATATTTTGCGACGACGTCAGATGTCGTTGCTATAGCGTTGGCTCCAGCGTCGTTTTTCAGTCGCCGCAGTAGTCGTCACCCTGTACCATCGACATCATAATGTTGTCGCTGTAGGATGTATCTCTAGGGATAACAAGTGATGTCGCCACTGTATATTAGTATCTATAGCGGCGACGTGTAAAAATCGTAGCTATATTTCTTGATCTAAAACGACCGCCCACAAACATCGTCTTTATATGATTGGCGGGAAAATTTTCTGCCTTTGTTCTTGTATTTAGCAACGGAAAATCGTTGTTATAAGGAAGATATTCATCACTATAATTATAATAATCTATATAATATATATTGTAAAAGCAAGGTAATAACCAAATGTCAAGTTAGTCCAGCTGGTGAAGTATCATGTCTTTGCATTCAAGATCAGGTTGGGGCTGGAGCAGGGGTGGGTCAGGTCGGGTTAAAAATTTTTTTAATGACCAAAACCCATCGACCATGCGTTTTTAATGACCAAAACTCATCGATCATACAGCCGTGACTGCATCGCCGCTATTGGGTGGCTCCTAGATTGCGGCGACTTATGGATCTACTACCACGGGTTTTTAGCCGCGACATTCGCGGGTGACTTTGTCGCTGCTATCACCCATTTGCGGCAACATATACACATTTTGCGGCGACGTGAGTCGCGGCTATTGGACTTATTTCTTGTAGTGAAACTAGGTTTTGTACTATATAAGTATACAATATATTCTCAAGAAGGCTTTTGGTGTCAAGCATACTAGCATAGTGTAGTATTTCATGTATATGTGTCTTTTTTTCTTTCTGATCAAACTCCCTTTATATACATATATATGTGTGTGTATATACATTTATATATCGAGAACTAGTAACCTCCACCATGACAAAATTATTAGACCATGATTATTTGAATTTATGCTCCATATTAATAAAGGTTGTTACAACTTTCA
>CAVNYN010241293.1:0-11774 GCA_963692815.1 Nyctanthes arbor-tristis | reverse complement strand
TCTCCATCCTTCACTATGCATGTAGTAGAACACATATAAGAATATATACATACTACATCACCGCCACATAGCCACCGGCGCCACGCCGGGCTTCGTCGTACGAATTCCATCGACTCGTCATCATCCTCTTCACGCGTCACCTTCACACACTGTATATATATTACATATCACACATCGTGTATATACACCAACAATCAACCCCCAATACACCCAAACTAAAAGTAGAAAAGAAACGAAAGAAGAAGGGTAAATGGGAGTCGTCAGCAGCACTCAGGCCGCTGAATTGTCGTGCAGTGGATAGATAGATGCACAGGCACACATGGCTTCATCTCTCCCTCTCAAGCCTCTATTTCTCTCTCCTCTCTTCCTGATCTGAATTCTAGAAGGAAAATGGGTATTGGTAATTTAATTAAATCATATTTGGAACTCAATTCCCAAGGGGTTTGATCCTTTAGTTAGGTTTTTAATGTTTTATGTCAGATAAATAAGGTCTCTAGCTTTCTGTTTCACCATTTAGTCTTCGTGTTTTAACACTTTTCTAGGGTCTTGAACTATTTTAGAGTTTCAATTTGGCCCATGGAATTTAAATTTCCTTCTATAAAGAATTATCTCCAAGATTCTAAGATAATTTAATTTCCTTTTTGGCTAGATGAGGCATGAAGATCAATAAACAAATAGATTTCTTTGCTCAACTCACAAAGTTTAACGAAGACTCTTATTTTCTAAAAATGTTTTTTTTTTTAAGTTTTGCGCATTATTAATTGATTTATGTTGTAGATGTTACATGCAAATATATGATTATAAGAAATATTGCATATTATTATATGCTTAAGATCACTTTATTATTTTATGTGTATCTTCTTTAATGCATGAGAACGGGAACTTGCATTTACATTTGATGCTTGTTCTCAAAGACTTCTCCAAGAAAGAACTAATTGCGTGTTTATGTATTGCATGTATAATATGTATTGATTGATATGTGCTAGAGTCTACTGAGTATATTTTATACTAATTCTTTCCGACTAACACTTTCGGTTTCCGGCGGGTTGTTGGAAGAAGGCTAACAGTAAACATATTTAGACTTTATGTTTAATGCATAGTTTGAAAAGGCGAGACGGAGGCAAGCCTCAAGTGTTCTGTTCCTGCCTCAAGGCCTCAGATTTATAATGGCTGGAAATGAGGCATACGCCTATTTCCAAGAAGTACTCGCCTCTGAAGAGACGCCTCCAGGCAACGGAGGCTTAAGCCTTGATTTCGAACGACAATTTTTATTTTTTTGAACAAAAAAAAAAAAAGGAGGAGAGCCTATTATCCCCAGCCTGGCCCATGATTCCCAAATCAGGTGAAGTTATCTAGGTTAAGAATAGTACCGTCAGTGCTTTTCCTATATACACGCAGTCGCACACCTCTTCTACTTCAACTTCAATGCAATAGTAGCCAGCAGCTTTACTGTCGGGCATCGGCATCTCCTGTTGTAGCATTGCAACTTACAAAGTACGAAATATGAGAGGTAATTTCCTTCCATCATTTTCTTTTTGGTTCTCGGCTTTCTCGGGGATAGAATGAGCAATCAAGATGTCAGTTTTTTTTTTTTTTCAGAATTCATTTTGCAGATTTATGTTCACTATTCATCTTCATTTCAATGCTACCGTTGTATTTGCACAGTGTATATATATTAATATTATGTAATATATTGATTCATCGATACCTACCCACCCACTTTATTGACTAGTTGTTAGGTCTTTGATTTCTTTAGTGGTGATCACATGAGTATTCCATTACAGTTGACAATCAAGAGGTGTGTAAAGTAACCATTCTGGTCATTTTGTAATTCCTGATGCTTCATAGTGGAGCTTATTGCTTTAGCCTTTGTGTTCATAAATAACTTGCTTTGGCTATCAAGAGAAGTGTCATGCATGTTGAAATTGTTCACATTAATAAATTGGTTTTAGTGCCGATTGGTACTAGTAAAGCTTAATAGTATTAGTATTATTATAATTAAATTAATCCACTAATATATTCATGCATGTATTACTGTTTTGGTTGTGTTCCAAATTAAATGTCAATTGTTTCCTCTCATGTCAAAGTGAACTATTAGTAATAATAAATATGTAATTTCCATAACTAGTATGCATGCGGCCTTTAATCATTTCATTAAATATTTTTTATTTTCATGACTGGAGTAGATTGATCATTAATAATTGAATTCCATATGTCATTATACAGTAATATCCAAAGGCATAAATATGAAGGTCAAATATGAAGTGGATGATTCCAAACTGAATGAAGCTTTGGATATAAAAATTAGCACAAGAATCAGAAAGTGAAAAATAGGCAGTTGCTTGATTTAAATGGTCTGCCGAAAGAGGATGACTATATTTCATTAGAATAAGAAATTCAACTTGTTGAAGATTTATGTATCACGTCTCAATTAGTATGTTAGTTAAGTAACTATGGTAGTAGAGTGATGTTTACTCTAAATAAATGTTTAGTTTTTCCATGGTAGATTTGCTAAATAAGTTCATTGTTTGATGTAATTGAATTTGAATTTAATTCAATCAGTTTAATAAGAATGGTTTTGTTTGTGTATTGACAAATGCATCAATTTTTAACTTGTGCAACATTTAAATCAACCTTTTTTGTGTGAGAAAAACAAGCACTAATTTAAAATTTGTTTTGCATTAAAAGGATGGGAAAGAACAATAGAAAAGACCCAGCTTGGAAATATGGCACTGAAATCCATGCTGAACGAGAAAAAATGAGGATATGTTTATATAGAGTGCACATTTTGTAAAAAAACTATAACTTGTGGGGTAAAGCAGATAAAAGACCATCTAGCTTGTACCCACGAACGTGGCACCATGTATTGGAGTTCCTGACAAAGTTAAGAAAGAGATTCAAGAATACATGAAAGCAAGAAAAAGAAACCTTTCACAACAGCAATTTGATGATATGGTTGATGTTGGAGCTTATTTTGGAAAGGATGAGAGCGTCCAAACTCAAGGCTCTTCTAGAGGCTTGCGGGGTCTGATGGATCGGGTTGGGACAAACCCTAGTAATGAAGAACAAGCACTGCCAAAAATGATAGCAGCTACAACTAAAGAGTTAAGGAATAGAGTTTGTTCTGATGTGGAGAGATTTGTCTTTGAAAATGCTTTACCCTTTCATATGGTTGAATCTATCTTGCTTATTACCATGTGCCACTCTATCGGTTATTATGGTAGGGGGTTTGCAGCCCTTTCGTCGTATAAGTTACGAACTTGGATTCTTGAAGAAGAGTTGCAGAAATAGGAAAAATAGTTGAAGATATTAGGAACACATGGAGCACTATAGGAGTATATTTATTTTGTCTGATGGATAGTCTGACATGAAGAATAGGAGTATGATTAATTTTCTTGTTAACAATCCAAATGGTATGGTCTTTCTAAAGACAGATGATGCTTCTGACACTATTAACGATGTAAATTTGATGTTTACATTGTTGGATGGTGTTATTGAAGAAGTTGGAGAGGAAATCATTGTCTAAGTTGTGACAGACAATGCAAGTGCTTATAAGGCAGTCGGGCAAAGATTGATAGAAAAAAGGAAGCATATATATTGGATTCCATGTAGGCGCATTGCATTGACTTGATGCTTGAGAAATTGAGGGAGTTGCCTCAACACAAGAATGCATTGTTAAAGGCAAAGAAGGTTACTAATTGCATACGTAATCACAAATGGGTACTAGCCTTTATGAGAAAGACTGCAAACAAGGATTTAGTTCGACCTAGTCCTACTAGATTAACTACAGCCTACTTTATTCTTTATAGACTTTATGAGTTGAAAAAACCACTGCAATCTATGCTTACTTCAGGAGATTGGGTAAATTCTAGATGGGCTAAAAGGGTGGATTGCAAGGAAGTAAAGAAAATCATACTTAGAGATCAGTACTTCTGGCTCTAGTGTTGCATATGCTATAAAGACCACATCTCCCTCAATTAGTGTCTCAAGGTGGTTGATTCTAAACATATGCCCTCGATGGGATTTCTTTATAAGGCTATGGATAGTGCAAAGAAGTATAGCAAAAAACTTGAAAGACAAAGAGGGGGCGTACAAGGAGATGTGGGCCATCATTGATGAAAATTGGGAGTTTCAACTATATAGGGACCTACATGCAACTGCATATTATTTGAACCTGCATTGTCAGTATGCGAAAAGTTTTTCTAAAACTTGTGATGTCACAGCAGGTTTGCATAATTGCATGACGAGGCTTATACCCTACGATGATGAAAGGGATAAAATTGATGTCCAAATGGATGAATTCATTACACAAAATGGTCTTTTGTCTAGAAGCAGCAAAAAACAATTACAACATAAGGTTTTTTTTTAGGTATGTATTTTTAATTCTTAAACATTTAATAATTGTTTCAATTTGTTTTTACCATTTATTTATGTGAAACTTGTTGTTTTTCCAAGTTATGTGGTGGACTCAATTCAGAGTTGGGAGTCTGGTGCCTACACGCTTTGCAATAAAAGTTTTGAGTCTAACTTGCTCTGCTTCTGCTTGTGAATGCAATTGGAGTGCATATAATCAAGTTCATAGCAAGTGAAGAAATCGTTTAATAATGAACATGATGGAGAAATTGGTTTATATTATGTACAACAAGAGGCTTAGAGACTGAAATTCACAGTTGAAGTCTTTGAAAGATGGTAAAGATCCTTTACTTCGCGAAAATGTTTCCTCCAATGATGAATGGATGGCTGATGTCGGTAATCGAATGGAAACTCCATAAACTATAAATGTGGAACTTGAACAACCTGATACTAAAGGAATTGGAGGTTCTTCCCAGGCTCAAAGTCAGAAAAAAGAAAATGACTGCTTCAACAATAGGTGCAAACATTTGTTCAATTCAAAAGTACTTTCAAAAGTTATTATTTTATTGATCTACTTTAATTTTTTTCTTTTACCTTCGTAAATAAGGAGAAGAGAAAGCTACATCGATCGATGAATAAGAAAACTAGATAGATATTGACAGCAAAGATGAATAGGATAACCTAGGGATTAATATCAATAATACTTAGAGTAGCGAAGATGATGACGAGTGACTATTTGTCTTGCACATTTACTTTTTTACATAGAGATACTATTTGTCTTGCATGTTCACTTCATTCATTATAGTAGATTGTGATGGCGGGTATATTATCTAATTTAGTTTGTTCTTTGCAATAGGTGAAGGAAATAGTTTTTTTTTTTTTTGTACTTTTATTACAAAATTTCCCATTCTTTTCCATTTCTTATCGAGGCTTACGCCTAAAAGTGCCTTGAAGCTTATGCCTCGCCTCCGAAGGCAAAAACTCCTCGTGGCCTATTTCCGCCTATTTGAACTATGGTTTAATGTTTATAAGAATTCCAAAATATTCAATTATTCGATTGTTGAATTTCAAATTATTTTAGACAAATCCTTTTATTAATTATTAATGAGATTTTCCGCGTTCACTTATTTTGCTATTAATTCCGCATTTAAAGTTAATTTTCAAGACAAGTTAATGTCTTGGGTTTTTTGAATTCGAGGCATTGCAAATAATATTAGTGGGTGGTTATAGGAAAACAAGAAAAAAATAAATTAAAAAATGGATAAATTGATGAATAAGGAAAAAAGGGAAAAAAATAAAAAGGATAATAGAATTAGCCTATGTTCACAAACCATTTTTATTTCAAGATAGAATCTAGTCAAACTAATTACATCCACATATTTGATAGGACTCACTTGTGCTGCACAAATCTCATCCACCTGTTCTTACGAAATCTAATTCTATTTTTAAACAAAAACTCTTTATGAATACTCGTTTACTGGGTTGTTATAGGAAAAATACAAAAAAATAAAATGAAAAAAAGGAAAAACACGGGTAGTTACAAAGTAAGAAAATGTTAGTGAGTGGTTATATAATAGCAGCAAAAAAGGAAAAAAAAGATAAATAAATAAATGGTTAGTTAAGGAAAAAAAGAAAAGAAAACAAATAAGGGATTCCGGAATCCCAACTAATTTTATATATATGTGTGTATACATATCACTACTATATAAAAAGGTAAAGGCCCAAGTTACTGTTCAATAAATAGTGGCAAAAATGTGTTTTTATTACCCTTTGCTGAAATTGGACGATAGAAAACGGTTTCTCATCTCATCTGTATATATTGGAATAAACAACATTTTTTGGGCTTAGTTAGAATGTCCCAGGTTGAACGTTCGTTCTTATCTCCTGATTTTAGGGTAAGCTTTGCTTTTCGTCTCTTCTTTTCTTCTCTCCTTGGTTGTGGAAACATATTCAAATTTCAGATTTTGGTTTTGGTTTTCATCCAAGAAAGTTTCCCGATAACTAATCTAAACTGGTTGATAGAGATTTTCTTGTTCTAGATAAGAGAAATTTTACTTGGTCAATAAAGATTTTCTTGTTCTAGATTAGAAAAATTTTACCAAATAATCTACCCACCAAAAGCTTTTGGCTCAATATGACATTTTCTTGGGATGTTTCAAAGCTGTTGGATGGATTTTAGTTTACTACAAGCTTTATGCAAAAGTACTATATTGAATTGTCTAACTTGCGAGTCCTTTGTTTCATAATTTATTTGTTTCCTTGTGCAAATCTCTGATTTTTTTTTTTATTTTCCCTATCCTCTCATCAACTTCACGCATGTAAAAAAAATTTTTTTTTTTTTTTTTTTGCTATTCTGTTGATTGAATTTGGTGTTTTCTTCTTGTTGTATTTGGGTATCTCTAAATGAATTTTTAGGGTTATTTGGGCTTGTAATCTAGTTGGTTTTGCTTGGAGTTGTTTAATTCAATGGTTCTTATCTAGGTTTGCTTTGTCTCAGAAACTTTGTGAATTTTTGTCTCCAGGAAAGTCTGTACCGCAGAAGTAAAATCTTGAAATTTTTTATTTATATTATTGATCCGTGTCCATGATTTATCATTTGGAAATTCTTTTAAACACTATGTTTCATTTTTTTCCCTGGCTACCAAGATTAATTTCATCTGACTTTAACTTTGACCATTTATTTCTCTCTCTGTCTTGAACATGTTATATCACTAAGTTTTGGTTTGATCATATATTTCTTCGTCTACACCTCAATAATTGTTTTTGCACACTACATAATTCTCATTGTCTTTCATAATATCTATCTTCTATTTCATAATATCTATCTTCTCTGAGTGCCGATTTCTTTAGAGGACTTGCAGAAACTTTTGGTTTCGAATTGAATTATAGAAATTATTTGCAGAAAAATTGTGGGCATTCATTTCTTTGGTTTTGTCATTTCTGTCAACTAGTTTTGTGGATTGGATTCCACCTCGAATCGTAGTCGGCATTATCAGCAAGTTTTGTGGATTGGATACCACCTCGAATCGTAGTCGGCATTATCAGCAGGGAGACTATATTCTCTAGGTTCCATTTCTTCTTTTTCCCTCATGTCATATTTTATTAGCCTAGTTATTTTCTTTTTTCCCAGCTTTTTTTTATCACCGTCTAATAAAATTGTGCCTATCAAAGCAAGGTTAGCTAATATCTGTAGACAAGTGGAAAGAATTAAATTTAATAAAGTGGCTATCATATAGAATATTGGGTGTTGACTTACAGCAAAGTGAGGATGTAGATGCAGTAGTGGTGGATTCTGCGCATATTAATTCAAATTATGCATTAGCCTTTTTTATTTAAGGTCTTCATGTAATTTTGTTCAGTATGCAGTACAAATAACAACGTTCTATTGTTTTCTACTCCATATGACTTTCACACATATCATTTTGTTGTGGGTTTACAAAGACATGGCAACTCAAATTATTATCCTATGGTCAGCGGTTTGGAAACTTGAATATCTCCTTGCAGCGACAAAGATACTTGTAAATGCCTTCAGTAGATTGTATGTACAGTTTGCTCGACCATTTTCAATTGGAAAGACCATCAAAGTATGTTAAAACACTTGCATTATTTTGCTCGAGCAAATTGCACAGGTGTCTAGCTTTATTTTTTATTAAAAATATATAACTTACCAAATAATATCCTTTATTTGGAAATAGTTTCTAAAATAATAATATGATATTCGAGTTACAGAAACTTATAAACTAATAAAATAGTTGATTTTTAAGTTTTAGACTTAACAAAAACTATTTCAATATAAATTACATTCAAAATAAATATATGTACACTTCCCATACAACAGTCAAACATATACTATGAAATAACATACACATCCACACAAACACACTAAAGACTCATGTTCTCTATTTTCCAATTAGAAAAAATTAAAAAAATTCTCTAGAAAAGCTAATTCCACAAATTCAATCTTGAGATCTTATTTTACCTTTCATACCTCAGTTATTCATGTGTAAACTTCAACCATTACATGCAGGAATAACTCTCCAGAAAGGAACAACACATGGCTACTTAAGAAAAGCTAATTCTACATATTCAACTGGGTTTGAGAAGTTGGACAGCAAAGGTAATTGTGGCAGAGAAAACTACTCCAAAGGATTTACCTAAACCCAAAAACAAAAAAACAAAACAAAAAATTGCACACTCTCTTGCTAATGGACATGGAGGTATGAATTCTAATGCAATACTTTCTTCTTCCTCTCTTATTTCCTTTCCTTCACATTTTTCAGTTTTCTTCACAAAATCTTAATACTATGTGATGCAAATAAGGATTTTGACAAAATAGCATATTTTTCTTTGACGTATATACATAGTCTTCATATGTGAAGAGTATATAATTCTTCTTCCTCTTTAATTCTCTTTCCTTCACTCTCTCAATTTTCTTCACAAAATGTCAAGGCCATATGGTCAGCTTACCTCGTAATGTAAATGCAAATAAGAGTTTTCGCCAAACACACTGTTTTCTCCTTTCATTTTTGTTCCTCATTCTTTTCTTCATCTATTTTTCTTATTTTTCTTCTCTTTACCTATACTTTCCATAGATGCAAAAATATAGACAGTATATTTTCTAAATGAAAAAGTTTTGAAGTGTATATCATTTTTAATTTTTTAAGCATTCTATATATCACATATATTATGCTTTACTATTATTACTAATAGATTTTTTAATCTCTGTTTTTGTATACTCACACATCAAACATGCGTTAGGGTAACACAATCAAAGGTATCTTATGAGATATCAACGTTCAACTATTTGAAGGTGATCTTATAGTGGGAAAAACTTATCTTATATCAAATGCATGGGTTAAATATGTAAGTGATCGATACAAAAAAAAGGACAAGGAAATTGAAAGGGTTATATATGGTTCACCCAAAGTTCTGGACATTGATGAAAATCATTTGCGAGATGTTATTTTCAACATTCAAGTTCACACCATTTGCTCCCATCCACAACTATATGGACCAAGATGAAGAAATCAGTACGCACACTTTTTTCCTCTCTAAAAATAGTCTTACTTCTATAATTTAATAACTTCGCTAATAGCACTTTACATTGTATCATGTCATGCTTTAGGTGTTATAGTAATTGTTATAGACATAAAACCAAAAGGACAAATTTGCACTAAATTAGGGACACAAGCCATAGTTCAAGATCTTGTTCTAATGGACAAAGAGTATGTGTATCATCACACTTTTGTACAAAATAGTTTTACACTTTTTCTTTTAATCATTATGTTTAACATAAAAATCTATGTATCTTAACAGATTTCAAACTCTACCACTAACAATATGGACGACGTTTGTGGAAAATGAGTGTTATCAGATAATGCACTTACTTTCGAAGAAGCCAATCATCATCGTACTCATTTACAAGTATCATCCTTCAACGGTGAGTTATAAAACTACATTATTTGTGTATGCTCTTGGGAATATTTTTTTTTAATAGCTAAATAACAATTTTCTTAACATTGCTTAAAGGGCAACTGTCACTTTCAACTAAAGTTGATAGCTATTTTTACATTGAATTTCCCTTCAATGAAATTCTCCAATATAGAAAATGGTAAGTGATAATAATTGTACTTACTAATGCACATTCCTTATATTACCATTAGCAATATACACGTACAATTATAGTTAACAATAATATATTTCCATTTGTCATATACTGAAAATATAGAGACATGCCGAGCTCATGTCTATGAAAGAGTATCTAACTCCAAAAAAAGTATCTTCTTGCCAAAAAATTGTCTTCACTTGCATAAAAGATGTGCTCAGCTTCACAAAAATGTTAATGCATCTTTCTTAACTTATTTCATTTAGTATATGTTCTTTTACTATTATTATTAAGTCTATTATTTCCTATAAGTTCAAAACCCCTTAAACTTATTTATTTCTTTATTTTATCTTTTAGAATCAACAAAAAATCTTTTGAATCAAAGCAACGGCGGTTATTGTAAAGAAGAATCTTCCTCTCTGGTACATGTCTTGTACAAGGCCGGCCCTGAGAATTCGGGTGTCGTGTGCAACCATCCAAAATGGTGTCCCTTGGTTGAACTAAGGATTATAGTAGAAAAACTTAATCACATTTCCAACAATAGTATTTCAAATTAAAAACATCATATTCGAATTTTTGTTATTTTTTTATACACCATAAAAAAGTGAAGTACAAGTAAATGTGAAAGCACCTCCAATGCTTCCAAAATTTCGTTAGATCCAGATGCTTGTTTTCTAGGATGCATTTCAATTTTTATGAATTATAACAACAATTAAAAATATTAAAGTACTTAAGCAAATAAATTAATTCAAAAAGAGATTAGAGATAGGAAGAATAGAAATATAACACCTGATTATAGATTAAATTCTCCAAAAGAATATCAATGAAATGAGAATATTGAATAACCATCGATATGATCAAACTAGAAACCAAAGAATTATTTCCATTAATTGAAATTGATTTATGTTTTGGTCAATTCTCTTTAATTATGAAAATTTTCAAACACAATATGTGTTTGAAAATTCTTTTATCGTGCCATTGGAAAGAAGAAAATCAAGTGATATGATTGCATTTTACTTCTTAACTTTTTTTATATGATTGATTAGACATATATATATTTTGCTTTAATTGAGTTTGACAATTATCCGATGATTAAGGTAGGTCATTTTTAGTTTCTTTTTCAATATAATAATATATAATAAAATACCATCTAATTTTTAATTCAATAATTTTATACATACCTATAAAAGATGGTGCCTCCATAATGTCTAAAATTTTTAACAAATAAAATTTTAATTTTTTTAAAAAAATATTAACATTACACCTATAATAAATAATATTTTTTTGGTGTCCCTCTAATTTTGGGGTCCTGTGCGGTCGTACCACCTGCGCTTCTTCAGGGCCGCATCAGGTCTTGTAGCAGCTACCACAGACCATCAAGTGAAAGAAATGCTCAAGAATCTTTTTACTGCAGGTTTTGCAAAACACCTAATGCTATTGCTATACCAAGGTTAGATTCCAATATTTTTTTACCATTTTCTACTACTTTTTTTCACCATTTTCTACTACTTTTTTCTTTTCTTTTCCAACTTATTATTAAGTTTTATTCAATTTCAATCTCTACACAAAAATATACCAAGGCTACTACGATTTGACGTTGAGCTTCAAGATTTTAGTGGGAATCTCACAGCATCTTTAATGGGAAAAGTAGCTGAAGATTTTCTCCAAAGTTCAACTTATGAACTTATGAAACTTTCTCAAATAGTAAGTTATGCAGTCATATTTTCTTCATCGCATCTTTTTCTACAAAACCATTCACTGAAATATTATACTTACTCTAGAATAAACAGATTGAAGAAAATGTTAGAATGGCTTT
>CAVNYN010241291.1:0-19966 GCA_963692815.1 Nyctanthes arbor-tristis | reverse complement strand
TCGGCTTCAACATTCTCGTCCACCTTCCACCTTGCCAACCCAAAATCGCCAATTTTCGCGTTAAAATTCCCATCCAACAAAATATTGCTCGGCTTAATATCTCCGTGAATAATCGGGGGATCACAGTCATGATGTAAATACTCAAGCCCTTTAGCTATATGCAAACCAATCAGAAACCTCTTATCCCAATTCTTTAACTCTTCACTTTTTCGATGAAAAAGACAGTCCTGTAAGCTACCGTTTTCCATAAGCTCATAAACTAAAAGCATACGACGTTTACCAGGATTTGAAGAAAACCCCATGACAGAGACGATGTATTTACAGTCAATCTTCGAGGAAAAAAGCAACTCGTTCTGGAACTCTCGCTCTCCCTGTAAAGACCCGGAATCCATGAGCTTCACGGCAACCTGAAAAGAAGAGTCCTTGGTGATGGGGCTTGGTTTCAGCGTAGCCCGATAAACGGAGCCGAAACCCCCCTGGCCAAGGCGAAGAGAAGACGAGAAATTGTTGGTGGCGCGACGGAGGAGCGAATAAGAAAGCCGGTGAGGAGGCTTCTTGGAATCAGTATCCGAAGCAGAAGGGGCTGTCCGCTTCTTTCTGATCCTGCGGAAGCAGAGGGTAAGTAAAATGAGAAAAGAAAACGCCGCCGTAAGTCCACCGGCCAGCGGCGGTACAAGATGGTTGGCCTGGTGATGTACCGGCGGCGGAGGGAGTTGACGGGAGGGCATTTTAGTAAATTCGCAGTTTGTCGTGGTGTTACTGGGAACAGGTCAGAACAGAACCGACTGTGTAGAGTGAGAGTAATAGAGAGAGAGAGAGAGAGAGAGAGAGAGAGAGAGAAGACAGACTTTCAGCTTTTTCTAAGTGAGGAATCTCTGTTTTCGTTTTGTTTCACATTACATTACACATATATCAGTCTTTTTCTCAGTCAAACCATTCCAATATAACAAATAAAAATAATATACCCACATATATTTAAATTTCCTTTTTTTTTATCCGTGACATATATTTAAATTTCTTATTATTATAAATAATAAATTAGGAGATTTTTTTTCCTAAATATTTTTTTTACGTTCCTTAAATAACAAACACAATTTAACATATATATGGTAGTCTTTCTATGGTGTCTAATAGACACTATTTTATAGAGTTCATTGTATACGTGTCCAATAAACACCTACCACATATACAATAGACTCTATAAGATAATATATATTGGATACTATAGAATATGTGATATATATATATATATATATATATGGCTCTTTAACTTGTTCGATTTGACATATTAAACAATGTACTAATACATTGCTCTTTTTTCAATCAAGGTGGTGATGTTGATTTTCAACTTAAAATATTAATTAATATTGAATAAGTGTTGGACACATAAATGGGAAAAACAATTTCATCGATAGAAAAATGGGACAGTTGAGGAGTAGGTTATTTTATTTTGTTTGCTTCTTATTATTTATTGTGGGGATAAATTGTTTCAATCAACATTTGGATCAAGACCCAAAAGCTGCATTTTCATTTGGTTTTCAGTTTTGAGATTGTTGTTATTAATTATATGATAAGATACTATATAATAATATATAATTATGTCAATTTTTGCTGACCCAAAATACGTTGTTGAGGTAAAAATGGCGTTTGATTGGAAAAAATTATATTAAGCTATAATGAATGGTAGAGATTTAATAGAAATTTAAATGCATGATATTAATAGAGTAGTTATCAAAAGAAAGGAAAGATATAAAAAAATATTATTATGGAATTATAGCAAATTGAGAAGTAAACATGATTTTGTTAATGCAAAGTGGATCGTAGAGGTGGAACTGTGATTTAAAGATGAATCAAATATATCGGCAAGCAGATGTCTTTACTATTAGGACGGGCTCTCATAGTCAAATTAATTTGAATGATTTAGTTCTTCTGATATATATGAAACAAGTACGCCACACACTTATTTGTAAAAGAAAAAAAAAATTTCTTGTAGTAGTAATTAAAAGAAATCATGCAAAGTCAAATAAACAAATTCCCGAAAATATTTATATATTATACATGGGAAGTGCTCTCATATATAGCCGAAGGAACAGTGAGAATTTGCATAACCAAACACACATGTATCTTAACAAACAAGCTTGTAAAAGATGAAAAGGGCAAAAAGTGAATTGATGGGAATAAGATGCCCCGAAATTATGCCTTTGAAAGCTTTTCAATGAGTGATACTTTTTCTGGTATCTTTTATTTATTGTTGGGAAATGTAGACTACCCCCAGTTCATGAAGAGGGGAACAACAAAAAGGAAATATGGGTAGAGAAATCATAATTAATATAAAGCTATGGACCTATTGGTCAAGTGGGCTCCAAACTCACAATTCTTACCACTTTAATTTTAAAAATAATAATTTAGTGTGTTCTTTTTTATTTTACAGTAATAATAATTTTTTTTTGAGGGAACAATAATAATAATAATTTATTTACTGCATTATTATATATATTTTTGGTGTTATTATGTGTGATTGGTTGTCATTCTTGCTCTTATTTTGTTGGACAAATTAAAAATTTTTGTACAATACTAAATACAGTATCTCAAAATCAATATTTTTTTCCTGCAACACAACAACACCAATTTGAATGGTAATGTTAGGAATTAAATACTCAAGAAAATAATTTACATTTCATTCATTGTTTAGTAGCATTTATGATAATCTATCACGATAAACAAAAATAAAAGTTAACGTCTTATATACGTTATGATAGTTATGAAAATGAATAAGAAAAAGGAGGATACATTGGCGGAGGAAAATTATTAGTAGATCACATCTTCAGAAAATAACAATCACTAAAAAGTCAAAAGAGTAGCATTTGACGTTAAAAGCTCCTAATTTCAATGGTTAGGTTTTGGTACACTTGTTATAAAATAGTAGGTGGTGTAAGTTAAAAGCCTCAACTCTCACTGTACATTTAACTTTATTTTTTTAATAAGTCAATTAAGAATCAACTTTAAAATTATTATTATTATTTTTTTTTTTATCTAGTCCCTATCTTTCCCCATTCTCTTTTCAATTTTTTATTATACGGCATCCTTTTTCAAAATTGTTTTTTGACGTCATTAAAATATATAAGTTAGCCTCAGAAAGATAAAAGTTTAGTGAAATTATCATATGTATACATCTTTTGGGATTTTTAAAAATAAAATTAGTCGACTTAATCGCATTTATTTATTTATTATTATACATTCATTTTCACAAAATCTAGTTCTATTCTAGAATATAAATTGATTGCTAATAGAGCAAAACCCGTAAAATTAGTACAATAGTAAACGTTTCTCTCATTATTCTAGACCATATTGAATCATTGATATTGATGATCAGTCGTATCCAAAGAAAATAAATAAAATTGCAATTGTTAGTTAATTAGTTATCGCAGCAGAAAGTTAAATCTCATTCGAAATGAGATTCAATTTACCTTATTATTTTTAGATTTATGTTTTTGGGGTAATCAGAAGCTAGATTTTAGAGACACCATATGGATATCAATGGGAAATCGGACATCAATACGAAATCATGTAAATTTGATCTTTTTTTATTCAGACATATCTTAAAATCTCATCATCCTTCCAAAAGCTAAATACACGTGTGTGGATGCGTGTGTATAATAATAATAATAATAATAATAATAATAATAATAATAATAATAATAATAATAATAATAATAATAATAAAATTACACAAGTTGTGATTCCTTGATCAACGTTTAATCAAGTTTATTTTTATTCATTGATTAATTGATTTATAATTTTCCTCATCCCCTGCTGCTACACGTCATCAAATAAGTCTATCAAGTCGTGAAATTGGTTTCATATAGTATCCGCTTCCAGTTTTACAACCTAACCCCTTTCTTAATTGCCTTGAGTCTGCTTGAATTAAAAGTTTTAAATGATGATTAAGCAAACATCTCTAAATAAAATAAGCAATCTTTTACTAACAATTTATTTGAAAAACAAAAAAAAATGGGGAGCGTTGAATTTCTTTAATTTATGGCACATTGGGCCTTCATTGGACCATTCGATTAAATCTGCACAAAGTCTAGAGGACCACATGCTACAAATTAAAGCCACGTGGGGGCTGCCTTCTCTCTCCCTCTCTTCGTCGTTCTTTTTTTCCTTTTTCTTTTTTTTTTTTTGGATACAAGGGGTATAGAAAATGATAGGGAAACTCAAAGAGGGACGTGTTGTTTGATTTGAGACTCCCACCCCGAAACGCAAGCATTTTAATCCCTGGACTACAATTCAAACCACAAATACCTTCTCTCCCGTTACATTCAAATCAAGACAAGATCATATATAATAAAATAATATTAAACATGATTTAGCTATTTATTTAGACATGATAAGGTCGACTATTGGATCGTTGCAAAAATTTAAGACTTCCATCGGATTGAATATGAAGCATTCAATATAACTTTCGTCACGCGTAAGGCATAATACCGTGATACCATCTATAATCTTGTTCTATGTTAAACGATTAAATATATATCTCTAAATACATCTGATCTTCTTTAACATATGCCAAATTATCATCCATATAGCTAAATGGCATCATATATATACAATAATAACTCGGAGACCACCTTTTGTTCTCTAATAGAGCCTACCTAACCCATGAGGAAGGATGATTGGGGGCTCCTAGCGGCATGGGAGTTATGTGATTGATCTATGTAAGCTCTCCGTTATAGAGCCAAATGTGGCCTTGGGTCATTTTCACACACACATTACGAAATGATATCTCCAAGTATATCTGAAGAGAGAAGATAGATTAATTAAATTAATCAATTAATATCACATAAACAAATGATGATCACCGGTGGTGACAATGCATGGCTCAATGATTATAGCCAGACCCTACATTTTTGTATAAACTTCATGGCAGGTACTCACTGATCATGCTTAAGGGGAACCGAATTTGCAAACGAAAATGAATGAGACCCATTTTATGATAAGGTTGTTCATCGTTTCTTGCTTTATATCTACCGTCATGACTTCCGAGTTCACTATATCAGTTCCACTACACAACGGGTACACTTCAAAGGACCACGCTCAAGGGAAAAATGATGGGTGCCAACGCTAATAAATTAGCACCCAGCAGCATTTATGTCATACAAGACGTGTAAATTTACCTGGGAAATAAAGAAGTGGCATTCACCTGGCAATAACTTTACCAGAGCCATTCTTGTCTTGCATCCACGGCTTTCACGTTGGTGGACATCAAAGGCATAGTACCATAGAGGGAAATGAAATCGTTGAGACATTTGTTTCGCGTGTCACTATGCGCCTTCAAACTGCTTATACCTGATGACCCAATCTCGTAGATCTTCCCTGAAAGTTCAGGAACAGTGTTCCAGTTAGATGGACAGAATACATTACTGCAACGTCAGAGCAGTGTAAAATCAACTGAGTAATAAAACACAGAAGGCTAGCACTCGTATCAGAGACCTGGTATGAGGCAAGCAAATACTTGATCCTGTGTCATATAGTATATCAAAACAAAATAACACATTAATCTAAAAATTAATTTCTAAAGAGGGACTTCGACATTATGAAAAATTGATCCAACTACCAGATGATTTTCCTAACTGGTTCATGCATGACCTTTCTATCTAGTCTCAGCATAGGTGCGGAGGCCTGCGAGACTTGAGACTTTTTCTGTATGATTTTCAGTGTCTTAAAAATGTTTTCTGGATCACTATTCCTAGAGTCAACTAAGTCCAAATTTATATCATAAAAATCCCATATTCTTGCTAACTGAATGGACAAAGCTTTTCACCACTAATCATAGATGTATCATTGTGTCCTAGCCTGAGAAACTACATTCTTGTTTCAAAAGACGTTAGTGCCTTTTTTACCCTCAGTTGAGAAGAATCAATTCAAGCAGAATTCTAAAGGTGGATTACACCATTTTTTTACTGATTCAGTACTTAGAATTTGAATATTCCATTGTCCTCTAAGTGATTTGACCATAAGCGTTACCATATTTTACCCAATACAGGCAACAGGTAGAGATTAATCAAGCATAAATACGTGACTTTTGTCCAAAAGGATGCAGTAAAACTATGGCTTATATAACTTACTCTAACTGTGTTTTAGAACTTCTAATATCATATGCATCCTAATTACAAAAAGCCATTAGACTTCCACCTGGTGTAATATCCAGTCATCAACGTTCACATTATAATCATCTAGTAAATTCTATACATGTAAAGAATCACTTAAAATTCACAAGGCAAAAATTTATTTACTAGGTAGGGACATAATTGCATGTAAGGTTATAGAAAAGAATAGTACAAAGTGATTTTTCTCCTTCCCGTATCTTGAAACTTGAGCTCTTTCTCACATCATTATAATTCATAATTAGTCCAGCTGAGTAGCATTCTATCCTTTGTGCCTCTGGGTGAAGAAAGTATTTTTCACCTTACATTTTATAAGAAATGCAGAAGGAAAAAGAAATTGCTAATGAGATACATCCAAAATAGACGGTATTAGGAAATGTATCTCACAACAAATTTTCTCATAATTTAAATATTATTACTTTAGAATGGTATCCAATTTCCCATTATCTCATGCTGCTTTTAAGTTCTTGGCTATTCGGCGTAGCCATTGCAAACAAAAATTTAATTTCAAAATCTATTTCTAATTCGAAATAGAAATAGATTGCTAACTGGTGCTAAAAATAATTTCTTTTGAGGTGTGAAGATTTAAACAGATAAGAGTGCATAATGGAAAATAGAGTGCTCAACATAAAAAAAAAAATCCAGTTTCAAGAGGGAAATGAAACTCACATGCTTAGTTATTAAAATAACCAATTCCAGTTATACTGACAGTGAAACAAAACACCATAATTTTACTGGGAACCCCATTTTAATGTGGATAGACTTGCTGGAGAGAATAATGGGAGGGAAATGATTAAGTAGGGTTTGCCGGTCTTGTTTGGAACAACAAAATTAAAACACTTCATCTTCTCTTGTTTAACATTGTCTAGACTGTAGATACATTTCTTATGACCTTCAGATGAAGCAAACAGTACCTTTAACCCATACCGGAGGAGCTTCAGTGGCATTAGCGACAAGAAGAGACATCACACTGTCCTCGCAATTTCTGCCAGATTCATCAAATAATAAAAGTTGAAAGACCATCTATAAACAGAATTAAGAATCTTCAGATAAGGAAAAAGAATTCATTTTATTATACCTTTCTCTGCTTACATAATCATGCAGTGATGCGGGCATACTGTGAGTGTACAACTCCAAGTACTTCTTGTGAAAGAATGCAGCTTTTGAGAGAACCATACTATATGTGCCTGTCCACCAAACTGACCACCATCCTCCATATCCATAACGTACCATGCCATTTTTCTACAAGTCAAGACAAACTTGTCATTTCAAAGAAAATGGAAGGAAGGGAAGGCGCATGCGATTCATCAATGACTATATTATGTAACTATTAGTGCTGATCCATACTAAATCCGTAAAATCTCTTGTACCGGGGAACTTGAAAAGTCGTGTCAAAAAGAGTTTAACATGTAGCCTACTCAAAACTATACAAGAAAGGATAAATTAAATTAGCGTGGTAAGTTGCAACCCGAACAAGACAATATTAATCAACAATCTCCGGTTTCCACATTATTAACAGAAAGACGAAGTAACGGTGTAGCAAGTGGCAACTATCTCTTACACATGGAAGGGATATGTCTTGATGTGGGTATTCTGCACCTGCATATGTGCCTTGAGAATATCAAGGCTGATTGAGAAGGGTTATTCTAATTAAAAAACGACAAATGCGTCTAAGAATTGTTTATCTATTTCTTGAAATAGGAAAAATAAAGGAAGAACAAGCCTAGTGCATGGACTAGTTAGGACAAAAAGGTAGATTTAAATTTCAAATAAATGTGACGTCGCAATTAACACCTGAACAAGAACTCAAAATAGGGAGCCATGTCCAAGCGCCTGTCAAGATTCCTAACATGTAAGTTCTCTAAATTCAGACCAAGGGCAGTCTTCACTTTGAATATGGGTATATAGACAGGTAGGCCTAGAAATTGATTTTTAAGGGCAGGCTGAAATTTGGAACTTGTCCTGCACTTTTAGGGTGAGTTAAATTCTATTTTTGTTGACCACATTTATGTAAAGTAAAAAGTTAATTTGGTAGCTAATTTGATGAAATAAAAGGGAAAAGAATTTTTCTGCATATAGCAAAGGAATAAGGCCACCATAATACATGCCATTCCCGAAATTATCTAGCAGATATTCGGATGTAATGAAGAAAGTTGCATACAATTGTCAACGAACAAATATTACAGTAGTTCATTTTCAGGAAAGACATATTAGCTACTGGAAGGTGTTATAAAAGCTAAAGCTTCATCTTCTTTTGCAAGTAAAAAATGCAGTTCTGGTTTAGCTTTTAGAGCTTATTTCACATGTTGAAGAGTCATATCTCTATTCAAGATTCAGGCTTGTTTCAAGTATTATGATGCATCAAAAGGCTGAACCTTGCTAAGTGCCAGACATGACAGCTGTAACCATCTTCAAAGTCTTGTCAAGGCCTCTACTTTTTTTCTGTCCAAGGTCATAAATTGCATAGAACCACATAGCGCAGGCATACTTTCACAACCTACTAATTGTGATGATCTGAAAACTCAATGAAGAAATCACAGGAGTGTCTCATTCAAAATAATATTGTCTACACCATTTAGCATTTGTTATAAGTCATAACCATTAATCTAAAAGGTCAATGGAGATGCAATGTCGTGCAGCTGCTTTGTGAACAAGACAGCATAATAGCAAATATTCTCAAAAAGAGTAAGGTAGTAACTGGTAGGGGTAAATGCAAATACATTATAAAATGTGCAACTTCAGAAAATCATCAAATTCTGGAACAGAACTGCTAACCTCCTCTTTCAGCCAATGCATGCGAGGAACAAATCCCACAATTGTGAGAGGAGATGTCTGCCATACGGAGAATGCAAAATCTAGAGTGGAGCATGGAACGATAACATCATCATCCACTGAGAAAATTGCATCAGTTCTGAGATCCTCAATTGGCTTAAATCTATTGTTTAGGTTATCCTCTTCATTTAAGTTAAATCTGAAGTTGGGCTTGTGAGCTGTTTGTGACTTCTTCAAGACTACATTCTTAAGATAATCCTTTAGCTTTTCTGAAGGAGGATCACTTTCACTCCAGACTACACGTATTGCGTCAGTTCCATGGCAAGATGCATAATGAGCAACAGACTGCTTAAGAAGGGAATTCCTCTTCCATGTGTTGATAAGCACTGTATAACCACTGCTGAGCAGGTATGAAAGTTGATTAAATATCAACGTACTTCATGGTAACAGAAGCTCAATACAGATAAAGCGGTAAAGAGAATCCAATCATGAAAGCAAACTTCAATGTACTTAATGAAAAATGAACTTCACAGCATATAAGAATTAGTTACAAATCCTTTAAATAAACTTCCAATGAAGTGGCGAGAAATCATACACATCATTTTCCTCAGCATAGGCAATTATACTACACAACGAAATTTTTGCTTACACCATTGCTCTAAGTTACGAATCTAAAAAATTCAACAGGCTGGGACTCAGTCCTTGGCAATATTAACAAGCAGATTCTGAAGATAAATCTGGAGTAAAGAAATGTTTTCCCCAAATCTTCAAATAATTGTAGCAAGTAACAAACATAGTCAAAGGTTCAATTACAGTGCTCGATGCAGCGTTTGTCTAGTTATACTGTGAATTATAATTAAGCCAGGGTAGGAACATACCCCACTTATAGTAACGTTGGTTGCTACAATTTTCATATTTGAGTATGATTCCCGCAAAATCACAAACTTCGTTTGCAATAAATGAGTTAATCCGCTACCAACAGCACATAATTAACGATTTTCACTCAGATCAAGGAGAAACACATAAGCAGCAGAAGACGGTGGCATCGATACCTCGAAGTAGACGAAACAGAGGTTTGATACTGCGGCTTCCACCCCATGAACGAGCTGAGCAAATAGAGGACACTCAGAAGACATGACAACAGAAGCAGTATATACTTGGCACCGCTAAACAACAGTCGCAAGCGGAGGTGGAGTAGCGGCAAACCCCCATTGTAAACGCCTCTGTTCGATGCCTTTTCCTTCGCCGGAGAGTAGTCTCCGCCGTTGCCGCTAAGGGCGGCTTCTCTGACGCGATGGGAGTTGACATAATAAAAGTTCCATGAAATTAACAGACCCGATCTGATCTCTTTAACGAAATCAAATTATCCCACCCAAATGGGACAGAGACTAGCAGTTTTCTTTGTTACAGTTTCCGTTTTCGTCTCCTTTTTCTTGATGCCGGCATTGAAGTTTCAAATATATATATATTCAAATGCATTTCCATACAAGTACGATCCCAAGAATAAACTCAACTTCAAAGAAAAGCATTTTTAGTTAATCCGAAATATTAATTAATCCAAAATAGAATCCATATATGTTTAAAAAAAAAAAATCTACGAACCCAAATTGACCACACCTGAAAGTTGCCTTTTCGGTAACGTGTTTGATTGTTGATATTTTCTAAAAATATAAATTAAATTCATGTAAATTTTTATATATTCGTACATTTGTTTGACGAAAGGTGAAAGAATTGAAATTTCATGGTATAATAACCTTTTCATGTAAATTTTCATCAATTTTTCTGAAAAATCAATTCAAAAAATTTTTTTCTCAGCTGAAAAATATTTTCTTTTCTATTTTTTCATATCAAACCTTTGTAAAATATATCTTTTCGGAGAAATTACATTAGTATTTATCTCGTGTTTTATATATTTATATATGCATATATTTCTAAAAAGAAAAAAAAAAGAGTTTTCTTTTGTTCACATTATTAGCACTACAACCGAATCTTATCAAAAGTCACTAAAATTTATATTTGTTATACTTTTTATTTTTCAATTTTCATTTATACTTATTTAATCAGCACACCTTCTATTTTTGTTTAAAGACATGTTCGCACATGTTAAAAGTGAGAGGAGAATGCAGAGACTTGCACTTGCCCATTTATTTTTTCCCTCATTTAATTTTTTTTCTTGGGTGGGGTAGTTAAAATATAAATATTCAGATCATATTAAAGTTTAAAATGCTTAAAAGATACTGCATTATGATTTATGACAAACTCAAATGATAGATATGGTCACCATTTGAATGTGAAATTACATTTACCCAATATTTCAATCTCATTGTTTGTGCAAAAGTAATGAGGAGAGTTAACATGAGTAATAACGGTTATAATTCAATATTTATCAAATCAAATGGTATGGGAAGAATAATTTTTTGAAGAATTTGGCATTCATAATGAGAATTTGCCGTTCAAGGGCGTCCATCGTTTTGCACCCGTAGTCCTCCTACAAGGGAACCATTTGGTCAATTGATCATGGCAAGTAACTAAGAAAATGATTCTTTAGAATATGTAATAACAATTGATTTGATTATCGAAGGCATCATTTATCACTCCCTGTTCTAATTGATTCTTAAGGGGCGGAGTTATGGGTTTCGATACAGAGCATAACAAGATGCAAAATCCAAAGAGCAAGAAGTGTTCACTGAAATGCGAAGAACACAAAAACCGTATATTATAAAATTAGAAGCAGCTGAAACATAGGGATCTTAACAAAAATCTCCGTATTGAGGCACTGCCTGAATTCATCAGGCAACATATTTTTATGCTGGTGGTAGCCATGTGATCATGATTGGACTTCTTACCCTGTGTAACCCATCTTTCCATACCAAAGAACCAAATTCTGGAGCGGTTTGTCGAGATTTAGTTGTGAAAGTAATCTTGTAAGATAGTTTCTTCTGTTTGCTGTTGAAATTTAGTCTTGCTGGTTCAACCTTCACATCTGCACCTTTAAATGGTGAGACAGCAAACTGGTAGCTTGAAACAGGAGGGCCGACATTTGTAACCGTTCTGTGTAGCGTCAAGACTGTAACGTTCGATGTCTCTGGGAATACGGCTGAGATGGCGGGGTAGTTCAAATCCCCTGGACTAGCAAGTGTGTGTCTGCAACTTCGGTTGGAGAATTTCTCGAAAACTACTAGTTGGGAGGGTTCCAGGCCTTGTGTACAGAGAAATTCGAAATAATCTTGAGCTCCAATATCGTATATCAAGCCAGGGTCTAGAGCTCTCAATGGATCTATGTGCCCTGCACCATGATCGTAAGGGGAAGAAGGTCCTGCTGTTGAGGCATCTATGAGAGGCTTATGGGTGTTGTCATGAACATAAGCTGTGGTCATAATGCAGATTTAATTGCTGCAGGACTCCAATCCGGATGCTTGGACTTGATCAATGCTGCTATGCCGCTAACATGGGGACATGACATGGAAGTTCCAGACAGTATATTGAATTTTGTTCTTCGGTTGTCTGTAGGTAAACTGGATGGCCCTAAATCTCCAGTCCAAGCAGCAAGGATGTTCACTCCTGGAGCCACTATATCCGGCTTAAGAATCTCTAGTGACAGGAGATTGGGTCCTCTGGACGAAAAAGCCGCCACCACTGGAGATGGTCTAACTCCCAACTTGGTTCCAAGAAACGCAAGAGTTGCAGTAGCATTTCTTGTTCTCACAGAGTAATCCTTGATCATTTTTCCGGTGGATTCACCTCTGCAACTGCTGGAAGAAGATGACAATCTGCTACAAGCTCCTCCCCATTGACTTCCGTATTCGCCAGCACCATGCCAATTCCCCCAGCATCTTTCACCACCTGACCCTTCTGAACTCGGGGACTAATGCCCCGATCGCATATAACAATTTTTCCAGCTGCAGGACGTCCCAGGGTGCCCTGTAAACACATGGAGCTTGGTGTGGGAATGGTTGAATTACTCCCAAAATAGACTAAAGGGTACTGCTTTTTTGTTGAAAGGCTCCTTCTGCCTCTGTAAAGTGAAGCTCCACTTAGGGATTTTCCCGTTCCAAGCTTAACAATAGAAGGAAAATCTCTATCCATGGTACTGGCTCCAACTGTAGTGACCCACGGTGAAACATTGGTGAGGCTAATGGGATCCGGTCCACCATTTCCGGCAGAGCAGGAAACAAAAACTCCCATCTCCATAGCCCCAAAAGCTGCAATGGACAAACTATCCCTATGATAAGATGAAACTCCACCACCTAAAGAGATGGACAATACATTGACTCCATCAGCCACAGCTTGATCAACTGCAGAGAGAATGTCGGAGCTAAAGCACCCTCCAACCCAGCAAACTTTATAAGCCGCAATTCTTGCTCCGGGGGCCATCCCTCGTGCAGTACCAGAAGCATAGCCCAATAGGTTTGCACCATGGACCGGTGAACCGGCAACTGTTGCTGCAGTATGAGTTCCATGGCCGTCTTGATCTCGAGGTGATTTATACTCCTCTTGAGCGTTAATTTTACCAGAAGCTGCCTCATACCCGCGATAAAAGACTCTGGCGCCGACAATCTTCTTGTTACAATGATGCTTAGCGAAACCACGGCCTATTTCGCAGCTACCTTTCCAGTGAGCAGGAACTGGCTTCATAAAGCTATCGTTGAAGCTGGGGCTCTCCGGCCATATCCCCGTATCCAAGACACCGACGATAACATCATGATCTGATAGTTTATCAGGCCAGACTTGCAGGCCGTTCTCCCTTTCGAGCCCAAGGAAGAAAGGACTTCTAGTGGTGTGTAATTGGTATACAGTCTCGGGGAAGACAGCCATCACGCCATCTTTTTCTTGCAGCATCTGAACTTCTTCTTCACTAAGTTGAGCAGCAACTCCATGAAATGCAGTGTGGTAAGTGTACAACACCCTCTTATGGTGATCATCTGCGATGCCTTTTTCTTCTTTTTCTGGTTTTGATGCTACTGATTTTATCATTGATGAGAACCATTCTTTATGATCACTGAATTGTTCCGGTTTTGCCCACTTATCCACTTGTATTATGTAGGTTTTCTTCGGTGTTGGGCTGGTGCTAGTACATGCAACAAAAGTGACGAAGAAGAGATAGGTAGAAGAAACAAGAACCCACCATTTCCCTGAATTATTCCTAACCATTTCTCTTGGGAAGAAAACAAAGGAAAAAAGATGGGTTGAAGAAGAAGAAGAAGAAGAAGAAGTAAAGCTTTGCAGTGAGGGTAGGCAAGTGCAGAGAGTTTTTAATTGTTCCCCGCGTGAAAATATCAGAGAGGAGGGACCTTTAACTCTGTCATTTTGTGCAAGTAATAAAGACGGTAGTTGTTTCTTGAATGCAAATGAACATTGGTCCTATTAAAATACAGAGGGCTAATTGGGAACAATCATTCAATGCCTCCTATTCATTTTTGGACTAGTCTTCAATCTACTAAAACACTGCCACCAAATGGACAGCAATGGTTCCATGCAATCGGTGACCCCATTACATCGAGGTACGATAAATATATAAAAATGAAAGATGCCAAACAAATCTGTACTGAGCACTTCAATTTTTGTGCCTCCCTGTAAACAAAGTTATTTTTTCTTTAAAGCTGTCAACATGTACAACTTTTGTAATCTTGATCTCATCCGCTTAGGCTAATTAACTTGGATCAGAACCAGCGCTTTTGGTGGGGGGAAATGGGCATCCATTCTGTTTATAAAGCAAGCATAAATGCTTGCGGTGCTTGTTATTAAGACTGTTCCTCATGTCGTCCCTGTGGCTGTGCCTCACAAGATGCCTGCTATCAAATGTAAAGCGGAAATTTTAATCTCTGCCTAGATACGGA
Organism: Nyctanthes arbor-tristis; assembly: GCA_963692815.1. NCBI lineage: Eukaryota > Viridiplantae > Streptophyta > Magnoliopsida > Lamiales > Oleaceae > Nyctanthes > Nyctanthes arbor-tristis. The sequence goes on along the minus strand of CAVNYN010241291.1, from coordinate 5,190 downwards.
ATCTGCAATTTTTGTTCAATAATTGGCCATTGCTAATTCCAACAGTTCTATTGCTAAGACGACACAACGGGATGGGGAGATGTTTCGGTTTCAATCGTGCTCTTTCTTCTTTTGTTAAGCGCCTCGAAGATATTTCACAGACAAATACCAAACAAGTTCTATGCTATGGTTCAGAAGTGATATAGAGTCATATCGGTTTGTAAATGCAGGACCAATATTTGTTAAGCATGGCAGTGCGGGGCATTAGTATGGGAGCCGGGATGCCATATATCTGGGGCAAGTCGAACAATTTCTGCTCTTACTTAACCTGAGCTGATTGATGGAGATAACTAAGGCAAACAATTCTCTCTCAGTTATTATCTAAAAAATAAAAAACTCTCACAATATATGTCTCATCCACTCTTTCTGCTTTGCATTGATTTGAGGGTTGAGATTCAACTCCCACACAACTTGTAATAAGTATCATCATTTAAAGCCATAGTGCAATGGGGTTTGTGTTTTCTTAAAGATGGCAAGACCACCTTTAATACTTGATATTTTGTTGCTTTACAAGAGTAGGGATATACCTACACGACGCTCTTCCGATCTCATTGAATCTTGTTGGAGTGAGTCATGTTATTGTGGCATTGATGTGTGCTACAATATTTATTAGAAACGATTTAACTCATTCTCCAGAGTGTAATAGATCATCTCTATTAGAAACGATCAGGAGGCCATACCAATGGCAGATCGGAAGAGCAACGTTGATCCACCCTTTGGATCACGTGCATCATCTAGGTAAAGTTTAAAATTGAGGGGAAAAATAAATTTTTTTCTTTTTTAAAAAAATTTTAGACATTACATGTAAGTATATATATCATTTATATTGTTTATATATAATAATATAATAAATATATACTGTTTTTGTCACACAAAAATAGCAATATTCCAATACTTTCATTATATTATATTACATAGATTAAAAAAATTTTATTTAATAATATTGGAAAAGTAAATTTAAGATTATGTTCTATATGTACCTTTTTATTTATTAATTATTTCATCTTAATAAATATTTTTGTTAATGAAAATGCACATCAAATTAAATAGAGATATATTAGAAAACTTATAGCATGTCAACTATATTTTTAAAGGAAAATGGCCTAAAATTTGGGACGAATATATAGACACACATACACACTAAGTTACATATGAAAGACACAAAAATTTAAAAAAAAACAAAAATTAAATAGAAATTACGAGTTGGACAAAATGTCGTCATCAATTCATCATGCTCTAAGAATGTATATAAGTTGTGGTGCACGTCAATTCCAGAACTGAAATGGGCCGGAGCTGGGTATTCTGTCAGTTCAAGAAACGAAGTAGTTTAGGTTTACCATGCCGGTCCAATCAGGAAGTCAAATGGGCTGGAGTTGGGTAAAGTCCTGGTCATTCTCATGCCCATACTAATTTTGGGGCCTCTCACACACCCAAGTCCCATATATCAACTTTTTTTCTGTACTTTTTTTTTTTTTTTTTTTCAAACTCCCATATATTGACTTGGTAAATTTTCTTAATGTTTGAAAAGGTGGCACAGGGGCTAAATCCTTACGTTTCGGACAAAAGATTTCAGGTTTAAAACACACATACCTCTCCTCCTCTATTCCACTATATCCCTCTTGTACTGAAAAAAACGTTATAATAAATTATTACACACATCCATTTTAGTTTTTGAAATTATTTAGTTATTACTATGATTTCCTTTTTATTCTCAGAGGTACTATTTGTATCATTGATATATGTGCTTATCAACATCTTTGGGACGATTATCCGAGGTGAGGATGGGGAATTTATGACGTGTAGGTTGCAAAATTTTGAAGCCATATATGAGGTGAAGGTGGCGGAAGGCATGGGTCTAAGGGAAGGCTTGACATGGTTGTTATCTTTAGGCCTTTTTAGTGTCGTTGTTGAGCTTGATTCCAAGGTGATGGTAGAGGCATTGGCAAAAAAGGAGGACCTCTCAGAGTTCGAGCTCAGTATCCATGATTGCAAGGAATTGTTGAAGGGGAACAAAGGCTTTAAGGTGTAACATACTAGTCGTAAAGCTAATGAAACTGCACATACTTTAGCTCATACGTCTTGTGATTTTTGCAATCCAGATGTCTTGAATAGTATTCACCTTGTTTTCTGTCCTTGACCTTGAGTCATATATTTTGATTAATGAGAATTAAATTTTTCCCTTAAAAAAATAAAAATAAATTGCTACCGTTGGCTGTCTAAGCAATTAGCCATATTTTATCCCCGGTTCACAATCAGTTAGTGGGGAAGGCACAAATTATATAAATTATTAAGCGTGTATTTGTTTCCACTTATTTTTATTTATCGTAAGTCAGGTGGTGCATATATAGTATTATTATAATTTGAGTTATCGTTACATGAGCGCGATGCATTTTCCTCTAATAAAATAGAAATACAAACAAATTTTCTAGGGTGGAATAAATTTGTCATGTTTTATTTTAGGTAAAAAATGAAAGATACCCAATCTCTCTATCACAAAGTTAAAGTAAATACCATGTGATAATTCTTTTCTAATTTCAGCTTTGAAGGTATTGAAAATCGGAGATAATTTTGTCATGATTTATGATGCTAGTAATATATATCTCCTTTCCATAATGCATGACATTAATAATGTGTTTGTAACTCCTCCAAATTATAATCTGGATTATAATCTACTACACGATATTATTTCATTAGTTTTATCTTTTTTCAAAAAGTCAAAAAGTAAAAGTCAAGCCGCAATATTTGACTTTTTACAAAAAATAACTAATAAAATGATGGCACATTACAAATTATAATCCAACAAAATAATCCATGAGATGCCAAACACTTTGTAAAAGTTTACTATTTAAATTGAAATGAGTTGTCTAATTTTAGTTATATGTGAATCACATGATCTTATTTGATTTGATTTGATATATACGCAACAATTTTCTTATTTTTTAATATTACAAAGTGATCATAGAAATGAGAATCAAACATTTAACCAAGAATTTAAGAGTTAATTAAGTTGTCATTAGACTACATATATCTTGACATGTTTTTATCATTTGTCAAAGGCCGTGAATGAATGATGGTATATTATTTAATATTTGAGATCTTGTTCTGACTTGGTCAGTCGACAAAAGAAAATAGAGAAGATCGGTTTCTAACCTAGTTGGCATTACTACATTGGGGGATTAGTGAAAATGCATAAATACATGGGAGCATCGATTTATTGAACAACTAATAACAAAACGACAACTAGGCTAGAAATGTCTAGATAAATATTATTATTCAAGAAAATATAGACGAGAATAAGCCATATGGAAACGTGCATATAGAAGAAATTTAATAAGTGTATTTTAATATTAGTATTAATTTTGTCAAAGGTGATTAAAATGGTAAATTAGTGGCGGTTCGAATTGTAGCACGGTAGTTAGGGAAATTTCTAGGGAATCAAGGCCGGTTTCTTATGGTGCCTAGTTTTCAATGAGATGCTGTCATGTAGTGTGTATCATGTAGATGTCAATCTCTCGAGTTCCGTAAGAAACCCGGCCTTATTTATAGCCGGACAGCGATAGTTAGATGGTTATTTTATATTTTCTAATAAGAAACTAAGGTTTGATTTATACTCATCCCTCTTTTAATTTCCCTCCCTTCTTCTATCTCCTCCTTTATTGTCTCCTCCTTTCACTTTTTTCAATTGTACCATTTCTTTTGCTTCTTTTTTTGTGCATTTTTGTCATGCATGTCTTTCTAAAATTACAATCCTCCTAGAATTATTTGAAGTGGGAAATGCATGTTAATTAATAGCTTCCAATCATGTTCTCAAGAATTCTTTCAAAAAAAAAAAACATGTTCTCAAGATTTTGCAATGGAAATTTGGATCATCAAAAAGTTTCATAGCATCCGCTAACCAATAACATTTAGCACTTGTGGTTCGAAATATATTCTAATGGTTAGGACACTTGCATTTTGGCTCAAAAGTCCCTGGTTTGAACCACACGCGTCCTCTCCAAATTTCCCTCCCCTCCCATATATCCCTATGTATTTAAAAAATAAATAACATCTAGCACTTGAGTTAGTAGTGTTATTCGCTATGTCATAGTTGTAATTGGTTATAGAAAAATGCACTGATTCACAACTTTGCAGTTATGATGTCTTTTATAAATTATCAATACCAAGCTTTTAGTCACAGTTTTTAGTTAATGAGTTTTTTTTACATAAAAAATAGGTTACAGTAAACTTTCGTGCAAAGCACGTACCTACACTAGTAATATATTTAAGTGTGTGTTAGTGCATACTTATTTGATTTTCTTTCAAGTGTCTGTTTATAAGCGTGTTTGAATATAAGCCTTCGAAGCGGTCGCTTATAGCCCCTAATCATGATTCAACAAGAAATGCTCTGAATTTTTTATAAAAAAAAATCCATAACTGAAAGTTTAAGTATTTATATTTCAATTTCAAGTATGAAATAAAATATATAAAAGTAATATTTCTTAGTTGACAAAGGAGGAAAAAAGTTAAGTTTTAAGTATATAACTTATAATCTGTTTTTTTACTATATAAGTTTTAACTCAGAGCCCAATAAAATTTTAGTTTAAAAGTTGCTTAGAAGACTTGAAAACCTCATGACGCTCTGTGCGTTTTTGTGTCTGTTTTCATTAGGCCATTAATTATGGAATTCATTCTTTCATCTGCTTGTGTACCATCTACAAAAATCTTGCTCTGATTTGCCTCCCAACAAAATATAGTCAAAAACTGAAAGATAGGATCTCATAGGGGATTCTTTGGATTCCTAAAAATATTGTTGTCACATTAATAATAATTTCCAGAACTCTGACAAGTTGACGTGTAGATCCATTTATACATATGTATCTATTAGATCGACTACGAATAATGGATACTACACCCGAAAAAAAAAAGGAGGGGGTTTGGGGGGGGGGGGGAACGAAAGAAAAAGAAAAAAGAGTGCTTTTGGTGTCCATCAGACGAGATAAAATGGGCAGCTTGTGAATGCTTTCAACATCAAAAATGGGCAGCTTGTGAATGCTTTCAACATCAAAACAGAAACCCTTTAGCATTTGTAAGGAATGCCAAGAATCAAACAAAAAACACCATTCACGAGCCATCTGTACACTATCTTTCTCATTTCTTTGGCTTGTTTTCAAC
>CAVNYN010241289.1:0-17718 GCA_963692815.1 Nyctanthes arbor-tristis | reverse complement strand
TTAGAAACTTGTTCTAACTTAGATCGCTGACCTTTTTACTTAACTGTTGCAGATTTACCTTGTGTTCACGTTAAGAGGGGGATGTTACATCAGGAAAGTAAACATTCGCCTTTTGAATTAACTGTTAGGCCGTAAAATTATGGCTGGGCCAGATAGGCGTATTAATCTTTTAGCCATGACCAGACAGTTGATGTACAAAAATTTAGAGAATGTGCAAAATTCAAAGTTGGAACCCAGTTTTCATCCCACTTTTTCATTTTAGGCGTTTCAACTCTGTCTCCTATGCCTTTCTCACTTTGCATTATGCTTTTGACCTCTGCAACCGGGGATAGAGTTTTCCCTACCATCATGCTTTGCGAGCTGATACTTGGGCGCGGAATCTTCAAGCAGCGGATAATTTAGCCCGTTGACTTTGGGGTTGGGTTTACAAACTTCTGACAAGGTAGTAATTTCTTCAACATAATCCAGGTTACATTCCCTTGACGTCCACTGGTCGCCTCGCACGATGGCCATCCCATAACAAGCCGAGAATTTCAAGATCGGAAGAGCGGCCCAGGATTGCTTTGTGATTCAAAGGTACGTCCAGTATAATGAAGCCCACCATTATTCTTCTCTTACAGGATTCGTCTTCCAATTCAGTGAGGAGTGTGATCTGACTCTTAGCTTCCACATAGTCTCTAGTAAAACCCTGGAGCCTAGTTCCACAAGGCCTTAGGCTCTTATGGTCAATTTTCATTTGCTGAAAAGTTCACCAGTATTGATAGTGTTGCCGTTATCTACCAGGGCCTTGTGAATTTTAACTCCTGAAACTGGCATTGATAACCATAGCTTCCGTGTGAGGGTGTAATACACCCTAGGCTTCTTCATTGCAGAAGAAGAACGAGCTGGTTCGAGAGACGGGGGTTGTGGTGTGAGCAAGTGGTAGCAATTTTGGGCTTCTCTTACGAGACCTCTCCTCTATCTCTTGGAACCCTCTATGCCGTTGTTTTCGCTGACAAGTACGCAGATTTCAGCTGGAGATTGGTTTTGTAGGGGCTGTGTGTTGAGGTCGGTATAGGGATGAGCTTATCGGTCCTGTCCTTGGTGATTTGCTAAGTATTCGCTCAGGTACCCCATTCGATTAGCTTTTCAATCTCTTATTTGAGATGGCTATATTCATCTATGTTGTGACCCACACTCTAATGGTACTTACAATATTTGGACTGGTCAGCCTCCTTCAGTGGTTTCTTTAAGGGCCTTAACTTAGGTAGAATCAGGTCATTCTGTAGGATGTTAAAGATGTGTTCAACGGAGACATTGAGTTTGATGAAAGGCTTGGACAAGTTGGAAGGCTTTTCGCCATGTCACAGGTTCTTCTTTGCCTTCTGGTCCCTCCTCTCATCTCTCAGAGGTTTTTCAGCTCACTAGGTCCCTTTAATGGCCTCCTCGGCACTAATGTATTTCTCAGCCCACCTCAGAAGCTCCTTATAATGCTCGAGGGATCTTCGTGCATTGTTCACCAAAAATGGGTATCTTTATAAAGGCCCAATTTGACCGAGATCAGAAGCAATTCGTCTGCCACCTTTTCCATAGTCATGACCTGTGCTCTTCCGATCTGTCCAAATAGCTTTTGAGCGGTTCTAATTTCTCTTACTTGACTGTTCCCAAAATCTCCTTAGGGGTGGCCCTAGCCTTCGACCCTATAAACTAGGAAGCAAATTCGAAGGAGAGCCGCTCCCAACAGTGAAAAGATCTCGGGGTTAGGTTGCTGTACCAGGTCTGCGCGTTGCCTTCCAAAGTAAGTGCAAAGGCTTTATACATAATAGCTCATGTTGCATTCTGGAGCTCTATCTAAGACACATATCGGTGGAGGTGAGTGATTGGGTCTAACTCACTGCACTAGGCCCCTATCTGAGGGAGCTTCATTTTGGATGGCATGACGGCCTTACGAATGAAGGGGTTAAAAGGAGAGGGCCTCCCCCACAGGTTGTCAGCTTCTTTCCCTTTGGATTGTTTCTGCTCAAGGTCGCTCAATCGTTTCCTCAGCTCATCCAGCTCATGGATCTGCTAAAGGACTGATCATTGGCCTCGTAGTGTCTTTACAGGTGAGTTGGAGGCATGGCTATCATGGTGGGTGGGTGTTGGGCTTCTTCTCCTCTGTCTGCGCTCACTTAGTTGCAAAGGCTCTGGTGACCTTGGATGTCTGGAACCTCATTGAGGGCGGGTTCTTAACCTTGTGAACACACTACTTATGGCTGCATTTCTTGAAGGAAGTGGTACAGCTATCGCATTAGAAGCTGGTTGACTGGAGTTCTGAGTCGGAGGGAAGCTCAGCCTCCTCTTGACGTGTTTCCTCTGAGGATTCACCCTTGCTAGAGATCTTTCGATATTTTCAGTACGCCAAGGGGAGTCGCCACGAGAAGATTCTATCGTGCGTTGTTGGGAAGTTGGTTGCTTGTGTTGTTGTAACCACCAGATTCTTCAATGAGGGCCTCTACTTGTCGCCGGAGAGTTTCCGTCTTTGTTGCCGTTGTCGGCCTCGAGGGGCCGGCACTGACAGTGCCTCTATTTTTACAGAACCCAGGAGGCAGTCCGACATTGCTAGTTTTTGTCTTTTGAATTTAGGAATGTCTTCTACTCATTTCTCTTTCATCAGAAGTTAGATTTCATAGGATATTTGTTTTACAAAGCTTTTTGTAAGATTTTCCCACAGATGACGCCAATTTATTGATGCCGAATTTAGCTTATGACCCAACAAACAAGATTTGTATTCATGGGAAATTCATATTTGAATCGAGATAAGCAATAAATGTAAAAAAAGGCAAGGAATGTTTGTAATAAATAGAAAAAATATAAATGTATTGAAGACAAGAAGAGAGAGATGCTGGTGTCTAACCCCTTCTCTTTTCTATTTGCCTCTAGTTATAGTGTACATTTACTTATTTGCATGGGAGTAATGATTGTATGTATTTAATGCTGGACTCACAAGAATGACGTAAGTGTCAAAACGACTGAGATTAATCGTTCACTTTTTGACTAATAGCTGCTTAAGCCATACATAGGGCGGGTAACCACCATTTTCCATTTAATGCTGGAATCTCATCAGCTGTAAGTGATAAAATTTCCCACATGGGTTCCCATGTTGTTATTTAGTGGGCTTGCTCGCTAGGTCTCGACGTTACGTCTGGGTACTACGAGCTCACTCTCTCGGTACCCTGACTCCCTAGACCGCAGGAGCGCTGGAATAGATATCCGCCCTGATCTCGCTGAATCAGGTCTCTAGGTCTTCTGGTCGTTAGGTCGCTGGATCGTTGGGTTAGGTGATGCGCTTAAGGCCTGCTTCTAAGATCCTATACCTGTTGACATTTGTTGACCTCTGACCTTTGCTGACTTTTACGACCTGGTGGCTACACATTTCCCTACAAAATGGATGATTTTACTTCTTTTAATTTTGTATAGTAATTTTTAATAACCTATTTATCTACTCAGCTTAATCTTTTTTGGCTTTTTTCAAATTTTTAGAATTTTGTTTATTACATTTTTTAAATTTTACATTAGTAATTTTTAATCATCTCCCAACTATTGAGGCAGAACTTTTGGCCTTTCAAGATGATTTAAATTTTGTTTAACCAAGTAAGTGCATCAATCAAATTATTATTCGTAATTATCTCTTTCCTTTTTATATGTTACATGCTCTATTTAGATTTTTTTTTTATCTTGATATTGTTAGATATAACTCTTTTGTCAATGATTCATTTGGGGTGGCCAATTCTTTTTATGTTACAAAACTCCTGATTCATGAAAATGTCCTGGCAATCATTGACTTCGCAGTAGGCATGTATTTTTGTAGTACTAATATGTGCTTTATTGTTCTTCAAGTCCAGTCGCTTAATACAAGCTATGCATATACATTGGTCAATATACTATCTTTTGCCCCCATTCCTTTTTTTTTTTTTTTGGGCTACTAGGCCGTCAACTTTTCATTTATTGTTGTATTATGTCCTCAACGTCACTTTTTGTCTCCAACCTTTCAATTTTCGCCCTTAACCCATTAATATCACAATTATACCTTTAGTTATTTATTTCCATTATAGGTCCCCCAATCTTTCAATTTTTATATAATTTGTCTTTATCCTTTTTCGGGCTTATAGGACCTTCACCTTTTATTTATTGTCGTGTTACATCCCTACTAACACCTTTCGCCGTCAGCCTTTCAATTGCTACTATTAATTCCTATTAAAATTACTACTAACGCCTTCAGTCCACTCTAAGTCTGCCCCCTTCCTTTCGCTATCGGCAGGACATAATGATGTCATTTCATAACTTACCATTGGAGTGATGTCATTTTCAGTAGCAAAATGGAGACCATATTGGATTGAGAGAGACAATAGGTTGGAGACAAATCAGGATGATAGTTAAAGAGATAGACAATAAATTAAATTAGAATTAGAGTATTATAGTTATGTTCGATTTTTTTATAAATCAATTTTTTTTTGCGAGCAAATCTACCCAATCTATATCCATTACGTGATATGTGGTAGATCAAGAAATATGATCTAATTCGTTTAGTTGATACTTAGATCAACAATTTTCTTCGTCGCAGATTTGATATCTATCGAGATTGTTATACAACAAGTTTTCTGTTACCATTATTTCTGACTGCTGTCATTCGGTTGTATTCGAGTGGGTTAAAGTGGATGAACATCTTATTTGATATTATTCCTTATTTTTTATTTATACAATTAAATGTACAATGATAATTTTAATAGATATTACTAGTAAAAATTAAATAGTAAAAATTAAAATATTAGGTACAGAAAGTATTAATGAAGATATAACAGAAAAAAAAAAATGAAAGGTCAGGGTCTTATGCGCCCAAAAAGGATGAGCACAAAATTCTATAAAAATTAAAAGGTTGTGGACCTATGGTGGAAATAAAAAATTGATGGTATAATAGTCATCTTGATAGTGGTTAATGGTGAAAGCTGAAAGGCTGGGGACGATAATAGGATAATAAATGAAAGGTTGTGGACTTAATAGGTCCAAAGAAAAAAATGAGGACAAAATTTGTTCAAAAGAGATCGGAAGAGCTGCGGACCTAGACTGAAAATTACCCTTAGATATATTATCATATACGAGAATCTAACGTTTTTTTCCATTATATTCCTTTCAATTCTAAAATCCAATTTTATCTTACTTCCAAAAAAAAAGGCCCCTCAGCACTACCAGTAAACAGAAAGGCAACAAATAATGACTTTGTCAAGTGAATAATTCCATTTGTACACAATATAAAGTGACGTAATGTTTAATAAGATCTGACCTTGCTAAATTTGCTACGTGTAAAATTGTGTCAGTTTTGTTATATGATATATATTGCCACTGTAACATTGTTAACATTGTTTTATAATTTAATCTTTTTGGGTTTAATATTTAATCATTATCTGGTGCTGGCGCAATGGTTAGATACTCATATTTTGAATGGGAGATTCCGAGCTCAAACTACACCAACCCCTCACCTAATTCCACTTCCCTCCCCTATGCCCAAAAATTTTATTTCGCCCATACGCAGACATGTTGTTATGCCCGTTTGCCCCTTTTATGCCCCCTTGTATCCAATATATATATATATATATATATATATCAGAATGAATTTTACATATATATATATATATATATCAGAATGAATTTTACATATATATATATATATATATAGAGAGAGAGATATTTATTAGAATTCTAATATATATAATATATATTAGAATGCATTTTTCATAAATAAATAAATAAATAACTTTGTCTGGGGCTCGGACCAATAGTAAATTCATATATGGTGTCACTTTAATGGTAAACGAAAACATGAATGTTTATTCTGTGTTGAGAATATATACGATACTATAATTATTATTCATATTAAAGAATGAATTTGTTATATATTACCCCAAAAAAAAAAAATCCTTGTTACATCAGTAGTTGGTCTTGGAGAACTGGTTCGAATCGTACTAAAATGACTGGATGATCACGTTTGCAGACAGGAGATCTCGGTTTGAGCAACATCCATCCCTCCCTAGAGTTTCTCTATTTTCTCATTGTATTAAAAAAATAAGTGATCTTGAACCACTAGGTAGATCATCTATGTCATCACTTTCAAGGGTAAACTAAAACATGTTACTTGTGTGTGGAAAACGTGAATGTTTATTGCATGTCGAATGTCTATGACACTACAATTTCTATTCATATTGTATTCATATTCTTCCTAGATAAGGCAGACTTTGAGATTTATTTATTTATTTATTTTTAAAGAGAAGGCTCCAGGTTCAAAAATAGAAGTTCAAGATGTAAGTTTCCTTGATTATCAAAAAAATATATACTACGCACAATTTCTTTCAACTGTGTACATATATATATATATATATATATATAGACACACTCACACACACAATGCAAGGAGGGGGACTTGCATCACAATACCATTGTTTGATTTTCATTTTCATTTCCACATTATAATTTTACCAGTTACTAATTAGACACTGGTTTGAGAACTGTTTAATAATAACCACACATTTTAAATACTCTTTAAATCTCCACAACACATTTCACCTCATTATAATTTAACATCATAATATGATCAAAATCAACAACTCAAGGTAATCAACAAATGCATGGATCTATCAAGTTAGGAATGATGCACGATTAACTAAAAGTATTACACAGAGATCGGAAGAGCGTCGTGAATTCCATATATAAGGACAATTAAGCCTATCCAACCTAAGTATACCTCTTATTCTGACAAAATTGTTGCCGTCCCGAATAAGCCCTATTTTCTGAGAAAAATAATACAATGAAAAATAGACACTATCTATCAGAATAGGACAGATGATATTACAACAGCCTGAAAATCATATGCCTTAGGTAAAGCAATAATCATCAAAGTAGATTTATTTCACAACCATTTACAATGAATTCCAATTGTAAGTGTAGCAATATAATTGTATGCCTTTGTAGACGTGTGGATTCTGGCATCATTTATAATTAACACATCTCATTGATATGATGGCTCCAATAAGTCAATGTTAAGTTACTAAAGTTCATGTAGTTTGATAATATTCTAGTGGTCTTCTTACACCCTAAATTTATGGTTTGATTCCTCTCTCTTACGTATAATCTGTATCTATATATATCTACATATATATATTATATTATTATCTTATATCTTATCTTATCTCATCTTTTATATATATATATATATATATATATTAAAGCAAGATATTTGTCATATGCAGGTTTTCCCGCTAAAACAACTATACTACTTTTATATGTTTCTTTTATTTTATTTTTTATTAATAACAATAATCCATTAGTTTATCCATTAATTGACTTTTGCTATTATTTTATTTTATTTCATAATAATAGATCAAATTTTATATATTTTTTTAGTTTATATATAATATGCTATTTGTTACCTATTAATATTTCCTATATTTATTCTATTAGTTTTTACAATATCTTAAAAGATTTAATATTTTTTCAAAATTTTAACAGCTGATTGAAAAATTTCAAGTGTTGGGTTATTAAGTCTTCCTTCTCATTTTGATTAAGTACCTACTCGTGAGGCTGATAGTATAATAGTGAAATAAAATTAAATCAGTATCAAAACTTTTACTTTAAGAACAAAAATAGAAAAATTCTTTTAAAATCGAAATTTATGTTGAGGGGATATAATAATAATAATAATAATAATAATAATATTTGAGAGTTTCACCAAAAAAAATATTTGATGATGGTGATGATTTAGAGCAAAAATAAAAAATTCTCGTACTTTTTTTTAGAGCAGAGTTGTTAAAAATGAATGTTAAGGGTAAATTATATAGAATTTATCATTTGTTGTAATCTTGCTTCCCTTGAGTCTTTTCTCTTTTGTAATAGAAGGGTAAATAGAAGGGTGTATGCTTTAAATGTTTAGAATAGTTTAGTAAAATAGTGATTTCTTTAGAGAATGTATGAGGAAATGTGAAAAATAATTTTTTTAAGAATAAGTGGTGGAGAATAAATATGAAAAATAATTCGTTTTGTTAAATGAATATCATCTACACCTTAATATACATAAATAGAATGTGAGTGTAGGGTAATTATAGAGTTATATAAATTTCATATGCACTATTTTCTATAGTTTTTTGGTTTTTATACTCAACATGAAATTAATTTTATACTAAAAAATTTCTTCATTCTCATTTTTTATTACTTAAGAGTGTTGTTCTATGAATGACAATTTAATTAAATTTGTGCTAAGTAAAATTATTATATGCTTTAATTCGATTCTGTTTATGTATATTAGTAACATATGTATATGAGTGAGTGGTACGTAATAAAATTGTGATTATTTAGTTTTTCAAGTTGTCACGCATTTTTTCCTACTAATTATTTTATTCCGTGCAATTCACAGGTGTACAACTAGTATACATTAAATTAATTTAGTTTCCATTTCTCATTTTCTCGCCCAAAATCACTTTCCAAATCCGGCATTTGCATCGTTGCCATTTATTTAACTCTTAATCTTTTCCATTTATTTTTTTATCTTTTTATTATTTTCATTTATTTTTTATTTCTTACTTTCGTTTATTGCTTTTGTTCATTGATTAAAACACAATTATATAAACTACTAACGTAATTACTTTCAAATAAAAAAAAAACTACTAACCTAATTCATTAAAAAATTTATTATTGTTTACGGTTAATTGAATAATTTATGACAATTAACCTAATTAGCTTTCCAGTTAAAAAATCCTAACTTATTCAATTAACTATGAATAGGCATTTTACCATTTGCAGCCAAATTTTCATTTCATACCTTTTTTAAGTTGCTAATTTTAATTAATGATCCTTTCCTTTTATTATCTTCCTATGTTCCTCTCTCTTTACTTCAGGTTCTCTCCCTCTCTCACTCACTCATTTGAAGACATTGAAGTTGAGATACAAAAAATTGTCGTTTGTTGCTGCCCGTGGTTTGACATCTGATTCATTCCTAGTTCAGATGAGCTAGGGTTATAGAATAAACTCATCGGTCTTCTTTGGTTTCGATCGATCAGACTCCTAAATGTTTAAATCTCCGTCTTTCTGGATAATTCTCACTGAAGGATGCGAGATCGATATTTTTTTGGGGTTATTTTGTTAAGTATTAGGGATAGCACAACTTAAGTTAAATAGACCGATCTATTGAATTTATTGCTTAAATCAACTTAATTTTCCAATTCTTCATGTAATCGTTGTTCTAAATCGAGGGAGCTTATTCTAGGTTGTCCAAACGATTAAGTCTAATTGAAGAGTTTAATTTGATTAGATATATATAATTAAGGGAAAATTCAGGTAGCAGAGCGTTTTGTTGCCTAGAATTGATCATTTTGCAAGAGAATAGGAACAACGCTGCAATTGGTTACTACCTTTTATGTTGCCTAGAATTGATCGTTTTTCAAGAGAATAGGAACAACGCTGCAATTGGTTACTACCTTTTATGTGAAGTGCACAACTGAACCAAGAACTGGAGTTAGCGCTCATGTTTTTATTTTCTTACTCGTACTTGTGTTTTTATTCTTTTTATTAATTTTTAGTTTAATCTCATGAAAACACTCATTTTCACTAGTTGACATAAAACACTTAAATTTATCCAATATTCTCTGTGGGATTGACCCTTACTCTCTACTTCTACAAATACTTTTAAATTAAGAGGAGTAAAGTATTTATTATTTTGACGCATTCGGCATGCAACCAAGTTATTGAGATTTTAATTAGAGGATTAGGTATTGGTAAGAATAATGTTATTTATCTAGAATGAAGACTAGTTGTCATCTCTTTATTAGCTATTGAATAAATGAGGACCCCATATATTTATACATATCAACTTATCTTCCGATATAAAATGCCAACTAAACAGGAGACCGGTCTCCAGTTAGATAAATAACATCACTTTGTTGGTAAATGAAACGACAAAAGTTTATCATGTGTTGAGTATATAAGAGACTACGACTTTTATCAACTTTGTAGTACTTCAGTAATTGGCTGGAACCACTAGTTAAATCATGTATGTTAACACATTCAAGAGTAAATAAAAAACTTAGATGTTGATCGTGGGTTGAATATCTAAGATAATATAATTTCTATTCATATTCTGCTAACATAAGACAAATTCTCAGAAAAATAGTACAATGCAATGGGAAATGGACATACTTTTAGCTTCAGCCACATAAATTCTCATATCGTGCAATGATATGACAGATTCGTAGGAAGCAATACAATCAAAACTAGACACGCTTTCAGCCATAATTTTTAATCATTTTTTTTTTCACTTTATCATCTATTAAGAAAATGGAAAAAATATTTTTAAATTTCAAATTTGAGAAGTACTACAAATTTTAAAATGTTAGACAAACTTTTGTTTCCACAATCCAAACCATTTCAAAGAAAAAAGAATAAAGTGAAAAGAAAACACAATTAAAAAATTAAATTTTAGTCGGGTTTACTATTATTTCTTGATTGGTGAATTATTGTTTAGGTTTTTTTCCCCGACAACAACTTAAATTGATACTTTGTTTGGTTAAAATTGAATAATTAGTATTTTTTTGGCTCTATTTTAGCCGATAATTTTTTTTTTTTTAAAGTTGGAAAGTTTAATATTCCCCTTACTTATATATAAACTATTTCTTAAATACCTTCTAACTCTTTTTTTTTTTTTTAACTTTCAAAAATACTCCATGACATACCCTGTTATATGAATAACAATGTATGTTATTCTTTTTTTCAGTAATTTATTATTTTTTTATTTTTTAATAATATTTTTTTAAACCTACATCCCCCACCAACCCCACTCCCAACCATCCACGTCTGTGGCCACCAGCAGCCAGCCGGTCAGCTAGATTCCGGCGACTAGCCGGTTGGAGCCTCGTGGCTAGAAGGTTTTTTTTTTTTTTTTTCCTCTTTCCTTTTATTTTAGTATTAATTTTCTTTTTCCCTTTCTCTTTATTTTTTTCTTTTCTTGTTTCCCTTTTTTCTTTCTTTTCTCTGCTTTGTTACTATTCATTTTTTCTTTGTAAATTCATATAGTAGAAATTGTTAAACATTTTAATTCATACAATAAATTATGTGAAACTATTTTAAATTCATGTAATATTGTATGTTAGACAAGAACGTAGCTTTTACACACATGTAGCATTGTATAACAAGTCTTGTTACACACATAACATAGCTTGCTATAGAATAACATTATTTGTTATATAAATAGCATAGATTGTTACACAAAATAGATTTTGTTATACACATAATACAAATTGTTTAGTAACATAGATTGTTATACACATAACAAAGCATGTGACACTTAATTCTATCAGTAATTTTTACGCATATAACATAACTGGTTAAACATGTAATGTACTTGTAATGCACATAATATAGATTATTTCTCACATAACATAGATTGTCTAACATTTAGCATACTTCGTTAAAAAAAAATTATTACAAGAAAAAAGAAAAAGAAAAAGAAAAATGCCAGAATTTGGACCCAGATTGGCCGGAATAGGACCAATCCGCGGCTAGGGTGGGGTGGGGTTGAGTGCAGTGGAGACGGGTGGTGGATGCTAGGGGTAGGGGTTTAGAGGTAAAACTTAATTAAATAATAATAAATAAAATAAATATGAAATGAGGGGGAAAAGATTCAAGTATTGTTGGGAATTTTAATCTATATCAAGTATTTTTAGAATAAAGTAGAGCTTCCAAGTGTATAGTATAATTTTTCAAAAAAAAAAAAAAAATTGGTTATTATATAGACCCGTATTATGAACTTCGCTTAGGGTCCCGATGGCAATAGGTGTAGCTAGGGCTATCAGTGAAGGATGTGAGAAACTCACTCAATTGACATCAGACAACATGTGTCTCGGCAAATGAATTTGTTATATAGTTTGCACGTCTCCTAATATAAGTTACTTTCTTTTAAAAAATATGTAGTTGAAATATTAATTTTCTTATATATATACTAGTTAAAACCCGTGCATTGCACAGGATGTGTTCACATTTATACTCAAAGTGGGATTAATGTTGACTTCGGGAATGATTTGATGGATGATATTTGAATAGCTAAGTATGCATAAGATCGGGTTTCAAAGTTAACTCTGATTCTAATCTAGAATCTATAATATAACTATGATTACATGTGAACTAAAAGTAAAGAAAGAAAAAACAACCAATTAGGTAATGTAAAAAAAAAATTATTTAAGAAATATATTTTATTTTATGAGAAATAATATAGAAGTAACCAGAAAAAAATGATTGCAAAAATGCATATATAGCAATCTCAATAGTTGAAACTCATAAAATAAATATGAAACAATCTAAAGTAATGCAAATATGAAAGTGAGTCAATTAATTAAATCAATAATATAGAATAAACTTAAATTTTAAATTTTCAAAAAGAAAAAAAAAAATCAAGCGATGACAACACACATGCTCTTTTCCCTTTTCCCGCATCTCAACTTGAATTGACTTTCAATTAGTATTTGTGACTTGTTCCTGACATTAAATTTCTTCAGCCATATCAGCATTGCCCATCTTTCTTAAAATGATGCTATGGATAATTTTTATCTACAAGCCATCCCCCTTGACAAAACAGTTCTTTGAAATTTCCAAAGCAATTGCAAAAGCCTCCTAGCCTATTTCAAATTTTACAATGCCAAAACCTGAGTCTTCTCTTAATATGTTTTTGAGAATTATAAAACTTCATTATGTTCACAAAATTATTGTTCAAACTCTTCCCACGACAGCTATAAGCCAAGCTGAAAAGTTAGGGAAAAGAGGGAAAATAAATAAACAATAAGTATGAAAGCAACCCCGGGAAATCTTGTAATATGCCAAATGAAGAATTTCAAGAATGAATTCCAAGTAACAAGAAAAAGAGATACAAAAAAGAATAGAGAACTTAGAATGCAAAGTGATACAAAGAAGAAGAAATTACTTAAAATGCAAAATGAGAAGTTTTTTGCCTCCAAATATCTTTGAAAAGCCAAATTTTATAGAGAACTTAGAATGCAAAGCGATACAAAGAAGAATAAATTACTTAAAATGCAAAAGAAGTTTTCTGCCTCCAAATTTCTTTGAAAATCCAAATTTTATGTTCTCATGAACATTAAAAATGTAACAAACTTTTCATTTATTATATATTGCACATATAAAAAATTAATAATATTCTCAAATTTGTGCTTGCCATGCTCTTAAATTTATGCTTCCAAAAAAAGACAAACCCACGTATTAATTAATGACATTCTTCTTTAAAAGATAAATCTTACCATGCAATGTTTGCCTTAGGCGAATAAGGATATTCAAAATGTATCACCATAATAATTTTTTAGTGTTATGTATTTCAGTTAATTGTTTCACCATTTCTTGCATCTATACCCAATCCAATTTCTCAAAAAATAATTGGCAATGAAAAATTCAAATATATAATACAAGTAACAAAAATTCTAGCCCAAAACAAAACTATATCTTGAATATAGGATTCAACTTCAAGAGCAGAATTTTGCACTATTCACATAGCTTTATCGAAAGGCCATGGCAAATAGACATTGGACTAACATTGAGAAAACTTTAGACATAGAAAAACCCGAAAGAAAAATACAGTCTTTATGCCACCATTTTTATCATTGATCGATTCTGAATGTTTTATATAACCCACTAAAATCAAAAGTAGAATTGTGAAACGCTCCATAATAAGTACATTCCTATAAATTGTCTATAAGCCTTAACAAACAAGAAAAGAGAGAACCTGCTTGTCCATGTTCATATTCCTAAATTCTCCCACTCTCCCACATTTGTCATGCAAACGGAGTCAAAGTGGCACAACATCACCTGTAAAACAAAAATAAAGTCAGGATGAAGTAATAAAACTTGGCTTACTAACAAAGCAATAAAAGAGTTCTTGGCTCCAAAAACATTACTTGGAGGCAAATCTCTTTCAGTAGAGAAAAGTTCAGGTTATTAAGAGAGAACAAACCTTTAAAGCACAAAATTTTTAATTTAAACTATCAGAAACACCTCTAAATCCCGTATATAATTTTGACAACAGTGATATCTTAATGTTAACAAAATACATAGCCTTTTTTGCAGTCACATCTATATTCCAAGGATATCTTGTCCGATTTGATATTTGAATATGAGATAAAGAAAAATATGATTCTCAACACGCAACTTACCAGTGGTTGTGGAGCAAATAATCCTCTAATTTCACAGCCGAGTCAAGCTCCATCAACAAAAATCACTTAGCCTACACGACGCTCTTCCGATCTGACCAAGAAAGTAGGCAATTCAACATTAGACCGACAAACAATCGCCTATCAAAGATAAATTAAAGGTTGTACTGCTTAGATGGTTACAGTGTGTTCTTTATGGTCTCAACACAACTTAGGCAGTTAGGCATGTAAGAGTTATAAGATTTCAACATAACAAATTAGCTAGGTGAGAGGCACTTCGAAACTAATCTGGAGCTATTGTGACTGCAAATATTAAAAATGACATTTTAGTATATCTAACAATAAATTGAACAACACAGGGGCATAAGGGTTGGCATGATAACTTCAAATTTAATGGGAACAAGGCTTAGTTCGTTGCTGCTGTTGATATATGTGAAATCATTTTATTATTATTTCTTTTTTACTTAAAAAAAGAAATTGCATCACAAATCAATATATTAATTATGTTTAATGAATAACAACTCATCGTCAGAAATAATGTCAAAATGTCAATTCATAGTTCACCAATGCCTAAAAACATAAAAGATGGTTAAACTGATAATTATTTTCAAAGTCGATAAAATCAATATTTCTCAATCTCTGTTCAATGGGATTTAACACCATAGAAGCACGATAATTGTGGCTATAATACACGAAATCCTACCCAAAAACTTAAGCTTTGAAACAACTCTAGAAGCACCATAGAAGCAAACTTAATAGCGTATCAGACAAAAATCCAATGTGAAGAAAAAAAGTCACTTAGCATAAATAAATAGAAAAAAAAAAAGAGAGAATGATAGACAACATTGGCTGGGGCAATTGCAATATTTTGCTAAAATCAAAATAAAATGATGAACGAAAAATTATGAAAGATAATATAAAAATTGAACCTTTCAAATTGTGGAATACAGACGAGAACATCAAAGACTAAGCCTGCAAAATCCCAAGATTTGAAGACTTGAGTGGGTATTTCAGATAAAGAGAGTTTGGTGGCGGATGGACTGCGAGATGAGAGAGAGAGAGAGAGAGAGAGAGAGAGAAGGGTTTGGACTTTGGGAAGTGAATGACGTACGGTGTCGTTCCAACGAAGATGGGGCTTTTTATTTGGTGTCAACCACAAAAAAAAAAAATAAAATAAACAAAGGAAAAAGATGCTCCCAAAACATCATCGTTTTGAGTGACGAAATTGACCATATCAATTGAATTTTGACCAATTGCCATTTATTATATATATATATATATAATGTGCATTCTTATTGTCAAGAAGCAGTTGAAAAGGACTACCTTTCTATATAGAAAGATTAACAAATCTATATATATATATATATATAGGAATAGCCATTGAATCACTTCGGGAAACTTTTACTTTCCATTTTCGAGATTTTTTATTTATTTTTTCCACTTTTTCAGCTGAAATTGTCAACCTGCTTTCGGCAACGAGGTTCGTGTTAAATGTGCATCATCCAGTTTCTGGATTTAAATATAAATCTGCATAGGAGAGTGGAAATTTCAAAAAGATGGTAGGCGGTTTTACTTCAATTGGTGCCTCTTTGAAAATGAATTGGTGCCTGTTGGAAAATGGGGATTTGGGAGATCCAAATTAAAAAGCAGCCTTCTCTCTCGGGCTTGGAAAATGAATCTTGGAAAATGGTGAAAACCGAAAAGCATCCCACCTGCGTGAATGCTCCACTCATGCTTGGGAAATATGTAAAAAAAACTCCCGTAATTGCATATTGAAGAGATTCCACTATACTGCTTGGTTGAATTCCTAGCCAAGTAGTATTTGACAATAAAACTATATACACATTGTATTTATTTACGTCCAAATGACAGGAATGGAGAGAGAGGAGATAGAAAACCGTAGCCATCTTGAGTTTTGACATGAAAACTTCTTTGGGAGAGAGTCTTGATATTAAAGGTGGGATAACTTTCACGTCGGGGCTCACTAGGGACGTAGCGATAGATAAGAGAGACAGACCATTGGAGGAGGGGAAGGATTTCAAGGTAATTACCAACAATTTCTCTTGGATTTGTTTTTATTTAAAGTAATATCTTTTTCTCCTTTCTTTTATACAAGCAAAATGAGCAAGGAATAGAGATAACCAGTAATCTACAGAGGAATGTGTAAATTGAGCCAAGTCTTGAAGCATTTGGGTGGAATGAAGGGTTAATAACTCTGTTTTTTTCCCCAATGCATTGGGTATGATCAAACGTTCTTCCGAGGGGAAAGTTGGGAGAGAATGAACATGCAGAATTTCTATTGATGGCTCTATCATGTGGTTCTATTTATGGATTATACCAGCTGTAGTGAGAGTAGTACATTCTCTTCAAGCAGTTGTACTTTGGTCTCAAGGAGGGAAACCATTATACAAATTGAGTTGAAATGGAGATTTTTAGATTTACCTTTGACAGTAGATAAATTAATCTAACTAAATTTCATATCTATTGAAATTTTTTGTTGCAAAGTGAAGGGACTTCTACAGGTGAATACGACTGACGATATTGTTAATCATACATGGTTTTTGCATAGTCATATTTTTTTAATAATAATACATATGCTTTGAAAAAAAGATCTTAAAAGAAGTGCTGACTGACTAAAGTAAACAAATTGATGTGAAAAATTAAATAAAAGAAAATATTCATAAATGAATGAAGTTGCTTCTGTCAAATAAAAAGAAAGGTGAATGAATGAGTTATAAAAAAAAATTATGAATGGAGTTAACTTGAGTCTTGACATTAAAATTTAGCTGACAAATGCTGTAAATATAAAATAAAAAATGATATTTAAATAAGCATTTTTAAGTATTTAAATAAGCATTTTTTTTAAGTATTTTTTTATTCATACAAGGGGGAGTATGGGGGAATTGGGGAGAAGTGGGTGTGGTTTCATTTTCTTTTTCCAAATAAATATACTGACATTAATAAAATGTTGAATAGAAGTTGTCTTAATTATATTATTAGAATAATATATTAAATAAATCTTAATATAAAGAAAGTCTCAATTTATTTTAATTAAAAAAAGTGTCAGTTTATGTTAATAAGTTCACGCAGAAAAAGAAAAAATTAATAAATCAATGGAATTGACTTGACATAAAAAGGAAGGGGGATGGATGGACTAAAAAAAGTATGGTTAGAGAAAAAAAAAATATACAACAAATATAACTTTGAATAAAAAAAAATTGAGATTACGCTCCTTTAAATAAATTGTCAAATGAAAAATTGGTGATAATTTTTGCATTAGAATACTACAGCTAGAAATCTTAATGTGTAAAACGAAGTGCTGATTAATGTACTTTAATAGGTTTACCAAAAAATGAAAATGAATAGAGGTAAGGTAGTACTGAAATTAGCTAAAGTCTTAGAAATGTCGGATGATAATGGTATTTAAAATCGATATTCAATTTTTTCCCAATGAGTTGGTATTAATAAGTTGTCGAATGAAAATTGCCCTTAATTATGACATTTAATAGCATAA
>CAVNYN010241282.1:84035-118337 GCA_963692815.1 Nyctanthes arbor-tristis | reverse complement strand
TCTTCCACCGTAATGTATCTTTCGGCAACTGGGATGCTGTCTATAATGAACAAGATTCAGCCATCTCAGCTGGCTGAGGAACAGAGAAACGCGGCAAGACTATTCCAGCAGGTTCAGAAGCAGCTCGAAACACTTTTAGCAATCGGAAATCCTAAGGCAAGTGATGTGAAGGAGATGATGGAAAAGGTTCTGGCTCTCGACAAGGCCTACCCACTTCCTCTCCTTGGCGCAATGATTGAGAAATTCCCGGCAAACTTGGAGCCTGCAGTGTGGTGGCCGGAGCAGCGCCGGAAACAAGGCAAAGGGATGGAAGGGAACAGAGGCTGGAACGGTTGGAATCAGAAGCTGGAAGAGGAAATGAGAGGAATAGTTAATGTTATCAGAAAGAAAGACAAAGCAGATTACTTGAGATTGGGAGGAAAAGCTTTGAAACTGAACAAATTCCTAGCCATTACCGGTCCTTTTCTAACCGGATTAGCAGCAGTTGGCTCTGCCTTTGTGGGGTCTCCTGATCAGGCTCATGGGCCGTGGTGCTCGGGGTGGTTGCTGGGGCTTTGGCGAGCGTAGTAAACACATTCGAGCATGGTATGCAAGTAGGAATGGTGTTCGAGATGTATAGAAGCAACGCCGGATTCTTCAAGTTGATGGAAGAGTCGATCGAGTCGAACTTGAATGAAGAAGATTTGGGGAGAAGAGAGAACGGGGAATTGTTTGAGATGAAGGTGGCATTGCAGCTCGGAAGGAGCCTATCGGAACTTAGAGACCTTACGGCTGCGTCTTCCGGCAAGGAGGAGGAGGAGACTGAGTTTGCAAGCAAGCTTTTCTAATGAGCAAAGCTAACGTATATTATCAGTTGTAAATAAAAACAGATAAACAGCCACTATTTATTACGATTGATGAAAGACCAGCTCGAATTTTTTTTGGATAATTTATATATAACCTTTCAAATATTTATAAATTACGTCCTCAACATTTCACTTTGGGTTATTTTCACCCCAGGTCCACAACCTTTCAATTTTGTATCAATTTTATCTCACGCTCTTCCGATCCTACTAAGTCCTCAACCTTTCATTTATTATCATATTACGTCATTAACATTACATTTCATCCTCAACCTTTCAATTTTCACGATTAACTCCCGTCAAAATGACTATTATACCCTTGATAATTTATTTCCACTATAGGTCCCCAACCCTTCAATTTTTATATAATTTTGTCTTCATTATTTTTTGAGCGCTTAGAAGCCCAACATTTTATTTTTTATCGTGTTACATCCCTATTAATACTTTTTATACTAACATTTTAATTCTTACTATTAAAATAAGAAATCTGCATACTCTAACATACTCAAACACAACCCAATAACAACAGTCTTAAATAATGATAACTGTAAAACTCGATTTATAACGGTCTCGATAGATATCAAATCTGTGTCGAAGAAAGTTATCGAACTAAGAATCAAAGTGGTGATCAGATTTGATTTTTTGAATATTACAGATCACGTGATGAATACATTGGGTAGATCTGCCCCGGAATTGATTTATAAAAAAAGATTCCTTAATACTTTAATTTTAATTTAATTTCATATCTCTTTTTTTTATTTTCACCTTCATTTGCCCCCAATTTGTTATCTGTCTCAATCTAATATGATCCAGTAATTGTGACTCCATAAAAAAATAGAATTAGTGCATTAGGGTTTGATTTCATTTTTTTTAATTGAAAATATTTTTTTATAGATACACGTTGATCTATATCTACTACATGATATGTAATCATGATTTATTGTATTGACTCTCAAATTAGAAACTTTTTTTTTATACGGATTAAGTATTAATCAAGGTTGGTGTAAATCGAGTTTTTTTACTTTCACTACAGGCTAGGACATGTGGAGTTTTTATTTTTTATTGTTCTTTATTTTTTATTTTTATTTGAATAACTAAAAGTATAATGGTAATTTTGATTGGAATTAACATTAGTAATTGAAGTTGGACTTTTACGCGCTCAAAAAATAATAGGATAAAATTATATAGAAATTGAAAGGTTGGGGACCTATAGTAGAAATAAAGAATCAATGGTGTAATAGTCATTTTGATAAGGGTTAATGGTGAAAATTGAAAGGTTGGGGACGTAATGTAACGTTGGGACGTAATACGATAATAAATGAAAGGCTGGGGGCTTAGTAGGCTCAAAAAAAGAATGAGGACAAAATTGATACAAAATTAAAATGTTGAGGGATCTAGAGTGAAAATAACCCTTTCATTTTCCTTCGGTGGGTAATCAACCTTTGAAGAGATCCCCAATTCAATCCCTAGTGACCGAAACCGTCAAATTTGTCCGTTAAGGTCAGAGGCATTTTCGATAACATATAAAAAATTGATATTTTAATTTTAAAAAGATAAAAAAGAAAAGAAACCCCCCAACAAGTACAAGGGGAGACGAAATGGTAGCTCTCCCCTCACCCCAACACTG
Organism: Nyctanthes arbor-tristis; assembly: GCA_963692815.1. Classification (NCBI taxonomy): domain Eukaryota; kingdom Viridiplantae; phylum Streptophyta; class Magnoliopsida; order Lamiales; family Oleaceae; genus Nyctanthes; species Nyctanthes arbor-tristis. Next base: position 115,868 of record CAVNYN010241282.1, on the reverse strand, counting down.
CCATTTCTGCAGCGCTTTGGCTGCTTGCGCACTGCTGAAAATAGTAGCAGGAAGGGAGTCGCCCCTGCGTACCCGCGATTGCTAGAAATGACAGCAAAATGGGGGGAGTCTCTCCTCCTCTGCTTGCTGCCATTTCTGACAGCAAGCAGTTACCCCTTGTGTGTTGACGGAAATGGCAGCAGAGGGGGGAGTCTCCCTCCTATTGCCATTTCTGACAGCCCTTAGACCTGTTGCCTTTTCTGGCGGCCAAAAGGTTATCGGAAATGGCAGCAGAGGGACTCCCAGCCCTTTTTTCTTTTTTTTTTTTAAATTAAAATATTAATTTTTATATCTTACCGAAAATGCCCTTGACCTTAACAGATGAATTTGACGGTTTCTGTCACCGGTGGCTAAATTAGGGATTTTTTTAAAGGTTGATGACCCACAGAAGGAAAGTTAAAGGTTGAAGACATAATCTATAGATACTTGAAAGGTTGGGGACGTTAGCTGTAAATTACCCAAATTTTTTTTATTAATATTAAAAAGGAAAGTTAGGGGGTGGGGGGTGAGAAACTTGAATGTTATTAGACAATAATATATGGGTCTTGGCGACCCTATTTTGTTTCAGGTATTGTGAATGCTGCAGCCATGGTTGATTTAAAGGAGTTAGATTTGGATATTAGTTATGATGCTGCTAGAAAATATTTGCCATAGCAGCGCATTTTACTTTTTCTTTTTCAATTCGATACATTAAGGATTGGTAGGGCGGCTTTTCTGGAGAGACCGAAAGCCGTAACTTTTCCAAATTTAAAGAAGCTTTGGTTGTGATTATGGTAGAAACGAGGGGGAAAAAGATATCCGTCCAAACACGTTTGACGTCATTTGATTCATTCTCAAGGTTCCATAACACCATAACATTTTCGTATGTCGTAGTTTATTGAGGGAATTGCTAGTTGGGCTGGTAAGCCCAAATATACCTTTTATGGGCTTGAAAGCTAATGTATGAAGCCTAAATATGACTGGACCTGCAAAGCCCAAAAGTAACAATAAAGGACTCAAATCCTAATACGCTGCATTTCAGATATATGAACCCACGAAAGAAACCGAAAGAGAACAAAAGAAGGCATCCCAATTCCCGAGAAGGTTAGTTTAATTTTGTTGTTGCACCTGTAAAAACTTCTCCACTGAGAGAGAGAGAGAGAGAGAGAGCTTCATTTTGGTTTTGGGAGGAACTGCTAGGTTTAGTGGTTGGAATTTTAGTTTAAATTTTAATATTGGATCTTGAAAGTATGATGTATCATGGTGAATTACAAGATTATTAGTATAATGGATAATTAGAGGGCATTATGATGATTGGAATTCATTTGACTTTTTTAGTACAATATGAGAAGTGACTTTTGATTCCAAGAATTTGATAGATTTTTTTTTTTATTTGGAACTGGGATGTTGGATATTAAGTTATGTTGCTTCATCATTATTTCAAGTGGTAACACGTCGATTGGAAAGGAATATTAGTCGAGTTAATGTTGGTCTACAACTCTATGAATGAAAATATTTTCCCAAAGTAAAACACGATTTTAGTATATTATTTGTAAAACATGAATTATTTGTATATTATTTCTATTTTATCATGAATTTGAATTTCAATCTCAAAAGAAGAATGTTTTCCTATGTCTATTGTAAAGTTAATTCAGCCGGACTAAAGTATTTTTATGATTATTAGTTAAATCACTCGTGCATTGCACGGGTAAAAAAAAAATCTATTAAAATATATAATTAGATAGTTGCATAATAAATTTGCAACATTTACAATTCCTTAAAAAATATAAAAATAGAAGTATACATTACTTGAATAATAAGATCAATTGACTTAGTAATCGTGAAATTCAAGATCGTTTAGAAGAAAATCTACATTTTTACATCTAATCTCTCGTACATATGCAATAATGGGAAAAATATATTACTATCATTCAATACATTCAAAAACATAAGTTCAATGACAAATGTACAATATTATCAAATTTAAATTTATCACCTCTATAATTATCAAATATACTTCTGGTCGGATGCGTCTCCTCAGTTACCCGACCCGTACCCATATGAATTGAGTATAAGGGCAAAGGTGGTTTGGGTCGGATAGATAAAAAATATCGCCTACCCGCCACATTTTCAAAAATATTAAAAAAATGTAAAATGAAAAAAAAAACATTGAAATAACATTAAACTCACTAATACACATGGCGGAGATGATGAATGAACGAATTAAGGGGGATTAGGGTTTGTTTTGAAATTGACCTTTCGGATTGATACTTTAATTTATTAGTGAAAAAGTTTAACAAAAGAAAATAAGCAAAGTAGTTAATGTTTGAGTGTTAAATTAAATTTGTCACGTGTTCAAATTTTCTCTAAGTCACTTCAACAAAATCTTTGTTAAAAAAAAGAACAATTGCTGCAATATTTACTAAATAAAAAACGCGGGAAAATTACGGTACAAAAGGTACTGAGACTTAGTTCTCTTAATTAAAAAATAATAATTACCGTAAGATATACCAAATAAAAAATATAGGAAAATCGGGTACAAAAGGTACTGAGACTTAGTTCTCTTAATTAATACATAGATTTTAAACCCACTATAAGTATCTACAGCGGCGGATCCAGCCCACCTAATTTTTATTTTTTTATTTTTAAGAAAAAGCAAATTTCGGGCCAGGAAAAATTGTTGGGTTCAGCCCAATTAACATTAAACATTGTCTCTTCTCTTTAAAACCAAAAGAATAATGAAATTGGCATTTTGGATCCAGCCCACTAGCATTAGCTTTTGTCTCTACTCTCTCAAATTGGGCTCAACACGTGAACGACAGACTCTTCATTCTTCAACTCTCTTACGTACGGTTCATCTTCTTAAGAATTACGATTGCAGATTGGTTGCTTGACAAGAATTCAAATTGGGTATACAACAGAAAGAAGACTCACGATGTAACTCTTCTGCTCTTCAACAATTCAATTTCTTACGTGTTCTATGCGATTGCTTGACAATATTGTGAGTTTTTCTCTCTCTCTCTTTTTTTATTACTTATTTGAAATTTATGATTCTATTTTCTATAAAATGATTTGGGTTTAATTGTTTAGAAAATTTAATTAAAATATGAATTTTAAACTTTTTCAAGCTACATGATGAGTTTATGAATTAAGACTTTATGTTTAATTTTCTGTGGAAAGAGTATATTTTCATGATTTGATTTTGGATTTTTGTAATTTTGTTAGAGGCATATGATTAATTTGTAATCCAATTAATAGATTATATTTGATTTCCCCATTATTATAGTGATTAGTGAATTAAGAATTAAGTATAATAATATGATAATGTGAGTATTGATTACATGTGATTATACTTTAGTAAGAAAGTGGATCATCAATCATCAAATAATGCAAATGGTGCTAATAATTATTGTCTTATTTGTTTTTCTTGTTTGGGCAAAACCTACCGTAGGAAATTTTTTTTTTTTTTTAAAGCTCCCAACCTAATAAATCCTAGATCTGCCACTGAGTACCTATGTGAGTTTTACTCGCTCTACACCAACGTGATCTATTCAATAGTGTATGTGTAACATCCTGTAAAAAAATTGGACAATCAATACTATGTGGTCGTTACTTTAATGATAATTGAACAATTACTTGAATTGCATTGTAAGGTTACATAATTGTTACTCAAATGACACCCAAAGTAAGAATATGATTCTTGATTAATATGATCCAAAGCATAACAACCTAATTATAATATCACATTAAATATATGGATTTCTTGAACAAATAAATGAATGGACAATGGTTATGCCACATCTCCCGTCAAACAAATGGTGTTAGTTTTGCCAAGTTTTGAGACATTTGTTATTTTTGTAAATAGTGGATTTCATTTGCTATTTAAATACAATTAAATCTAACACTTATAAAAAAGGGGGGCAAGGGCTAGGGATCCACTAAAATCTCCTCCAAACACTCCCTCTATTACAAAATAAGTTAAATTCGTCCAAAATTATAAGGGATGGAAGAACACTAATAAAAACCCATCAAAACACCTATTTAGCACTTAAAAAAAGATTCATTGCCATCTATAGAAAGATTATAACCTAAAGAATAACTTTGATTGAGGAATTTCAAGGCTTTAGAGGCTTATTCAATGAATCTTTAGAGGTGAGTAACACATGGCTTGGCTCTCTCCTTCTCCCTTTCTTGCCTCTCTCTCATTCTCTATTTCTCCTTGGAACTTATGCTTTGCTTAAGATTGCTTTGACCTGTAAATTATTCTAACATTTGATACTTGATTGTGCACTATTGCTTTGGACAAACGATTGTTTCTTGCTTTTGGACATCTCTAGTAGTGCTATATATCCATTTTGCCTTGCCATGTGGTAATGTTTGTAGTATTATGACCATACATTGTGATCATGGTCATCTTGAATCTTTGCATATAATAGATTACGGGTAGAGGCTAAATTAGTGATGTGCCCGACCTTTGTGCTTATAAATGATCTTTTTTGTGCATAAAAGCGAGTTCTCTTGCATTGTTTTGTATGAGCCAATATATATTGTTATTCACTGGGTACCTTGTACTCACCCCTCTTTCCCTATCCCTTCAACAATCTTGTAGGTATTGAATTAAGAGTTATGTGGTCGGATCGTCTCAAGGTTTGAGGAGATACATGTATGTAATCGAGATTTCAGTGTGTGGCTGATGTTTCATTGTGGATAGTACGCAATACCTTTAACTATCAGAATGCTCAGTGAAAGCGTCACGTTTGTTTTTGTAAAGTCTCGCCCTTATTTTTAAATCGAGATTAATTTATCAAATACTTCCGCTATCAATATAAGAAAATAAAGTAATAAATTTGGGGCGTTATAGTATGACCACCATTATATTATCCACTCTTCACCTTTGTGATCCGTTCCACCGTGTATGATCAATTTCAATGATTTTACCCGTTCTATACCTGTGTGAACTGTTCCACGGTGCATAGCCAACTATATATATATATATAAGATCGGAAGAGCACACGTCGTCATGCACACATAGATTTTGGGTCATGTATGGTGGTGTTTAGACTTTGGGGCTTACTCTGTACTCGTATGACCAGTTATTCAATTATCAGCTTATTTTCTGAGCATTTACCATATGCATTGAGATACTTGAGATACTCTCTCTATATATATGTTATTGCTGAGCAGTACACCCCTTGGAAATTTTTTAATTTTACCAATAATTACTCATATTCTACCTTTAAAAACTCAGTTTATAATATATTCAAAAAGAGCAATGATATTTAGCATTATTGGTGCTTGACACCATATCAAGGTGCATTAAATGATAAGTTGAATTAAGTGGGTCATTTGTTGATTCGTTTAATTTCACTTATCATGTAATGCCACATTGGATGCCACATAGACTTGTGTTAATCACCACTGCTGCTACATAGCATTATTCATTCAAAAATTACATGCTTTAAACCCAATTATGGTATTTTTAGCAATGCTAATATCGAGTACTTATATGATTTTAGCAAGTATTATTAGTACGACATGATATGCAATTTTAGTATTATTTAAACTCAGATTTCGAACTTAGAAAATGTTTGTAGAGCTTATTTAGAATTCTCAACTTTTAAATTATATCTATATATGTGTCAAGTTTAACATATTTCTAGAAATAAATAATATGGAGAAGTGTGTGTATATTTTGCGAACTTATCCAATCACTGAATTACCAGATCATATATTTTTTAACGCTTTTCTTATAGAAAAGATCGCGATGGAACATCTACTAAATTGTCTGTGTAATGCAACCACAATTTCAATACATCCATTTAAACACTTCGTTACATTTTTTACATTAAATGTCGAACATCATTTGAAGGAGAAATTTTATTTTACCTACGCAGGCATGTTATTATACCTACGTGTAATACATGACATACATCCAAGTTATAAGTTTAAGGTGCTTGTAGTTTAAATATTTGTCACATATGCATACAGGCGTAACAACATGCCTCCATATAGGTAAAATAAAATTTCCATAATTTGAAGTTTATTTTCGTAAGACATTGTTTTCAAATCATTTTTACTTTTCATAATTCTATGTCTCTACATATATTTGGGTCTATTTTTTTGTTCCAAATTTAAATTATTGGAATTGATTTTATAAACTGCTTTCATGGTGAAATGTTTATATACGCGAGTGCATGTATTTATTGTCTTACGATTATTTGTATTGATGTGGTGTTTGTATATTTCGAGGTTGGATAGTCCACATTACAAAGGAAACTTGGCCAAAATTTTTATAAAATTTTTAAACAGAATTGGTTTGTTGACATGAGCGTGCTTGGGAATCGATTCAGGGCAAATGGTAAAAATATGATTTGACTTTTTAACTTCGAACATGGCACTTGCTTTACAACATTACAAAAGATTAGCAACATTTAGACTTTAAAAAACTCGATTTTGTTCCTAGTTGCCTTTGTCTAGTCAAATTACAAAATCTGTCGCCCCACGACTCCACCATGACTCTACTATTTTCGAACCCATTTCTTCAATGCGGCCGGCCATCGTATCTCAACCACAACGTTGCCATTACTATTATAGTATCTTCTCTATATATATTTCCATTGGGAATTAAACAGCACAGAGATCCAATCCAACAAGCCTCATTAACTATTTCACCAGACTTTCATGTACTAGTTGCAATTATGGCAATAAACAACTCTGAATATCAAATCCCCATACAATATTTAACACACAAATGACCAAATTTGAGCTTATTAGTGTAACAATAATTTTATAATTTTAATAAATACAGTACATAATCTTTTATCAAAAAACGGATGCTATCACTCAAATATAGAAGAATGACGTTAATTTGCACGGGAAGTCAATAGCATATCTCACTCGATCAGTGGACTCCTATAATTTAAACGTTTTTATAGATACAACTCTTAAACAACTAATTAACAGTGCATTATTTAATTAAATAAATGATTATTTTCAACGGTGTTTTTGTTCATCCGCGCCCGTTGATCTTCTCTAACTTGTGATTCCATTGAAGTGCCATCTCATTTTTAAAAATTTCCATTTTGGATGTTAAGTTTTCCTTGATTTTCAATCAATATTTATAATTTTACAGTTCTAAGCTAATATTTTAAGATGCACTCGCGAGTTGCTGTCGAAGCTTAAGAGATTCTATAACCAGTGACTCTGTAGACTAACGCACCAAAATTAAAAAAAAAAAAAAATGAAGATACACAAATTTGGAGTATAACTCAATTTACTATAATGATGTTATGTAATACAAGTGGGGCTTCGCATTATTTTATATGGCTACTAGACGAGTGCTATTTATATATATATAAGGTGTATAAAATTTATACACACTCCCACAAATTTTCATTCCAGAATAGATAGGGTAAGGGGCAAATAATAAATACATAAAGTGTGTGTACAAATTTTGTCTACTAGATACTCAAATTTGGACGAATATTTCATTGTATTAGGAAGATTCTCTATCACTCATCGAACCTAACAGCACTTTGATTAATGTGATGTAAGACCTGATGCATAGAAATGATCAAACGGAAGTTGCCTTGAAGTATCTCTCGCCTCTTATCTCATTTTTTCGTCATTTACGTGTCACACATAAATCGCCGGAGTTATTGACTTCACGTAATGCAACCCAATTATGCCCCTTTGAGTCGGTTTTTATTTATTTATTTATTTTTAATTTTGTTTATACAATCTCACAAGTAATGGAAATCCATTTTTTCACCTCACTTGAAAAATCAATCTTATAATTGCACCACACCATTCTATATAACATTTTCTGTACAAAGTCTATGTAGAATAAAAATGATTTCTCGTAATGCACACAAATAGCGGGAGATTAATGGTGGGTTGTTTGTCACAAATACTCTCCTGCGAGTGTCTGCTCGATTATATAATAATCTCTCATTATGTATTCGTTGGTGGAATAAACTCACCAGCCGTATGGCAAGAGAAATAGACATTTCCGTTTGGTTCCTCTACTGTCACGGCACCCACAAGTCTCCAATTTTCTACTTTCAACGCTACCCCTTTCTTTTCTCCAATTATTTCGAAAAAGACGTCGAAGGGAACCGGAACCCAACTTTGTAATGTAATAATCAACATGATTGACGTGTTTAAAGGTGACTCTTCAAACTCTTTTCCTTTGTTGCACGTAGATGTAAGAATAATTCATGACAAAAAACTATGAACAAGCGTGATCCACATTAGGCCCTCTTATAAGCAACTAAAATGTAACAATAGAAATAAAAGAAACATCATGAAATCTAATCTAAGTGCAAAAAAATGGCCACAAACAAGTGAATAAACTCTATTGATTCCCCGGAAAACTACTGGACTTGTTGCTGGTGCTTGTATTTACGTCGCCATTGCCACCACCACCCATGATGGACGTGATTGCGGCGGCAAGGGCAGCGGTGAAGTTGGGATCGGTGGTGATTGTGCTTAGAGTGTTGGCTATCGACTGGTGGTTTTGTGGTGGCTGGATTTGATCCATATTTAAAGAGGTACTAGTCTGTAGGCCTGAAAATTTAGATTGGTTGTAAAGAACTTGTGGCATCTGTGGCGTGGCAAAGTTTTGAGGAGGGACTGGGAATGGGACTTGGTATTGGGTGGGGGCTGCTACTCTCTGGAACTGTAAAGGATTGTTTGGAGAGTGAGTGAGGTCTAAAGTGATTGTAGGAAAAGGAGCTGAGGCAGAAATTGTTGCTAAATTTGATGAATAAGGAAGAATTGTTCTTGGAAGAAAATTGGAGTTCATTAAACCATCTGCACTTAGCAACGATCCCGAAAGAAGCATGCTGGCTGCGGCCGAGGTGGTCGACGCCATGGCCATGGCGGCCGGAGGCAGCGGATGATTATGGGTTCCTTCGTAGGTTGTGTTCAAGATTGTTTGGTCCTCTGCGCACCTTTGAACCTGTCATCATTAACAAAAGCAAAAAATTAGCCCGCAAAGAATAATTCTATTCATCAGTAGTAGTGGTGATTATTATAATTGATTGTACATGAGGAATTTTAATGAAACATACTTGTTTCCGCACCGGACAGCCGACTGCCATTGTGCACCGATAATAAGCTCGTGGGCACGGGTTTCCTTTCGCCATCTTCTGGCCGTATTTTCTCCATTGGCATCCATCGGAAATCTACAAGAGACCGGAAGTAGGGTTAGAGCCACGAATCACGATAGTCATATTTTTCAATATATAATTGATGTAGATAAAAAATGATTTGACTAAACAATAACATTGTAATAATTACCATAGGGGCTTCAGATCGGGCACGAACCGAAACACGAGCTTTCTTCATGGTAGCCTCTGGGGTTTGATCAACAGGCTTGGAATTAGGATGTGTCAACTTGGGAATCTTGTTAGGAGCCCAGCTATCCGATTCGGGGCTATCGGCCCGGCTAATCTTCTTGTGATGTGATCCAGATGTCGTTCTTTCTTGTGATGACGAATTTGATGGTTCATCGATTTCACTTGCAGGGCCTAAGTCCAGGAATTGCCTTGGCACCATTGCCCCTCCAGTTTCTTGTTTCTTATCCAAAATCTGAACCCAACACAAACAAATATATATATATATATATATATATTAGCTTCTCAGCTAGCATTAAGAGATTGACCCAAATCAGAGTCCAGAAAGCCAAATTAATACCTCCTCTTCTTTTGTGTTGTTTTTTACAGTTGAATTTTGCTGCTGCTGCTGCTGCATCAGCGCCACCAGATGCATCTGCAAAGCATTGTAATTGCTGCTCACCTGGCTTAGCATCCCTCTTAACCTTTGATTTTCTAGGTTCATTCTTTCCAGTTCAATTTTCAACTGGGCTAGCTATAATAATTTGGGGGGGGGAACAGAAAATATATTAATGAGAAATTTAAGATAAAATAATTAGTCAGTAATTGAACACAAACTCCAAGATTAACTCTTTAAAATTACCTGATTTTTTGCACGCTTATCTTCAAGATCAGATGAAATTCCATCCTCCACAGTGGATTGATCACTTCCAGTATTAGCAATAACAAGTTGCAAACCAGTCTATACAAATTAAAGAACCCAATAAATAAAAGAAAATACTATAATCAAATAATTCATAACTGCATGGCCGAGGATTCGATATTACTTACGTTAACAACACCGGATTCTCTAGCGGTCTGCGGGTCTTCCTTCTTGACAGTCGTGTCCCTGGGAGGCCTGTTCTTATCGGAAAAGAAGTCTACTTCACCTAGAACCACCCGTTTCTCATCGGCCGGTGACGAAGCAGATCGTTCTTCCTCCCTGATATTCACCGGAAACATATTAATGGCGGCACCCTTTTCACCATTTGATCTGGGGCTCAAATTGAACCCAAAATCCGGCTTGGTCGCGAAGAACCCAATAGGAGGATCGGATTTTTCAAGGGTGAGACACCATCCTTTGTCCATAAATCAAGAAACCAACAAAGAAAAAATCAAGAAACTCAAATCAAACGCAGCAAGAAAGAAATGAAATGTTTCTTAATGGAGTATCAATCAATAAATCAATAAATTAACTGATCAAGAAAGGGAAAAGGTCAAGAGATTGAGAAGTCTTCCACAAGTGCGGTGGACACCTCTATATAAAGTGTTGGAGAGGAGATGAGAGGAGATGAGAGAGACAAAGGAAAACTTTAAAGAGTAGACTGGAAAATTGACGATTTGGTGGGGCCGTCGGGTGTGTACGTAGAATGCGAGAAGGCCAAGGAAGATTTGATAACGTTAACGTAAGACGGTGCGTAAGGGACAGATGGCAGCGGGACCCACAGGTTTGACTAGTGAAAGAAAAACAATTAAAGGGTATTTATTAGAGACGGTGTTATTTGTGAAATTTTTAAAGGACTGAGTTTTGACTTGTTCGCTAACAGAGAGAGAAAGAAGAGAGCGGCCACGCAATGCGGCGCCTTCCACGTGATGGAAAAAGAAAAGTTAACAGAAAGGAAGCCAAAAGTAAACGGATTAGACGGACGCAGCTTGAGTGATTTTGAGTAATAATAATAATACTTTTTAGTTTTTATTGCTCGACTGATTGTAAAAATTTTCTTTACCTGTTTTTAATTTTTTGGACCAATCAGATTTGTTCCTAGCAACTGAATTTGGACTCTGTGTGCTAGTGAGGCACCTTTAGAGTGAAAATTGTCAAAAGGTGTTGTTATGATGTCTTATTCTGGCACCATATATATGGTACGGTATTATATCATATAACCCATATATGCATATGATGTGTCTCAATGTACGCCACATAAGTCATATAGTGTCATACCGTGTCATATGTATGACGTTAGATCAATTTTAGTCGTTACGATACTTTTCATTTTATATGAGTACATGGATATATAGAACCGTACGTGTTGATACAGTTCAAATTAACTGGGGCGTGAGAATTGTGAGAGAGAGAGAGTAAAAAGAGTTTTGCCAGCGGCGTTGCCGACCCCCCAAATTGAAATTTTTTTAAAAATTATTTTTAACCTTGTAAAAAAAATTATATATAAAAGATAATCTAACTGTATGTACTATACGGCTCACCTTTGTGACCAACCCTTCCAATAGCGCTTACCGCCATCACTGAATTTAGCCGTGGCCTATGTGTTTGAGTGGGAGTAAGGGCACCACGTTGGGGATGAGAATTGAGGGTTGGGAAGCTAGTGTTGACTCTTTAGTATCCAAGGGACCGCGCCACTAGCCTAGAGGCGCTAGACTTCCATGCTTTTATTGTCTTCTTCATTATTCATTTTCTTCATTATCACGTAACTAATCAAATTTCAACATATCAATTTTTAAAATAATAACATAGTGATAATTCATGCACGCAATCATAACTTGTATAGGCAACTAATTTGTCGATCGAGTTTATGTCTTATTGACCCCTTTTAGAGATAATAAGAAATCGAACCACTCAGGGTTGAATTGGAAATGAAATTTCAAGTTACTTGTGTCCCTGGTATATGGCCTTGTTTGAACCTCTTTATTTTTTTCATTTATAAATTCACTTACCATGATTTGACTGTTGATTTGACAACTACTCAACAATCACGACACATTTCAAACCTTAATCAAATCTCCACCATTCTTTTACACTTATTATAAATTCTCTTTATAAATTGTAAAAATAAAGAGCTTCAAACAAGCTCTATATTTATCGGGTACAAACATACATGTCAGAATATGGTTATCCCTTTATTCAACTTGATTTCTGAAAAAGGAGGCTAGCTAGAGTAGAGAAGAAGAAAAGCCCTAGAGTCATGTATGAAAACAAGCATATAATAATGTCGGAAACGTGGTTCAATCAATCTAGGCAGGCTGTTTCTGTGGATTGAAAATCAGAAAGGTGGCTGCAACTTTTGCACAATTTCGTTTAGTAGAAAGCTTTTTAAAAGGCAAATTTTGATTCAAAATCTTCGGTCGGTCGGCTGCATCACTAGTCGCTACTATATATATATGGCGAACAAAGAAAATTGAATTCTACAAATAAAGCCCCACCAAACGAGTGCATGAACGTTCTTGTTCATCATGCATGATATCCCTAGAAAATGTCTTCCCAGCTCTTGACTCCAACAGAAAACAATACTTTTATATCACCACTTACATGTAGAGATAGTGTAATAACAATGTTATCCATGATTTAGTCTGTCTTAACTTAATTACAAGAATAAGAATTGTCAAAATAGCATTATTTGTATACCACTATAGACATGACTAAATAGTATAAATAATATTTCTCAATTAATATTGTTGAATATAAGATGAGGGCACGTATTCAAATTACCATAGAAGTAAAAAGCTTGTCAGCTAGTGACTTTGGGCTTGGGTGTCTTCCATGTCAAACGATGTGCTCAAGTTTATCTTTCTCCAGCTCATTGCTAGCTAGTGAATTCAAAAATCTTATAACTCCTTTCCTTTTCAACGATATTACGTATATGTTGAACAAGTTTTTTTCTTCCTTGCTTCTTTTCCCATTTCTCTATGAGTTACGAAACATGCAAAATGTCAATATTGAAGAAAAATGTACTGAAAACTATTTTTTAATATAAAATTAACATTTTCTATACAAATCAAATTAAATCTAGAATTTCGTATTGAAATATACGTAATTCACTTGTTTTTCGAGATAAATCAAAAGAGGAAAAAGAAACAAATTCTCAAATCATCTCAACGTAAACAAAAGAGGGGGAAAAACAAAAGGAATAAAAATAAAAATAAAATAGCAACAATTGTCAAATCAAAGTAAACAAACAACAAAATCGCGTTGAAGACGAAAGGAGAGTTGACTGAGATTACGTTGACCATTGATCAAGACGCACGTGGCTTACTCCTCCAACGTTGAAATTTTGTGGTAGGGTTAGGTGTGATTAGACCAGGGGGGTTTAAATAAAAAGAAATTGTTTGGGTGGCCTCTAAATTTGTTCACATTTTCTCTACAAGCCAAAAAATTAATATAGAAAGGAAAATATCATATATTATTAGGATTTTAAAAAAATAAAATAAAAGAAAAGAAAATGATGTTACATACTGTATAATTGCCATTTTACTCATAATGTAGATATAAGGATATGATCATATCATAGCATGATTCGACATTGAATTGGATTTCTTAAGCACCATTCGTGGCCAATAGTTTATGTAGAGTCTCTTCGTGATGGCTTCTGAAAATTAAGTCGAAGGTAGTTGTTTTGATATGTAAAACTAGCTAGCTTCAATTTGAACGATCTGCTTTGAAATGGAAGCATATATGTGAAACCAATAGCTAAAAAAAATTTTAGATCTAACATAATGCATCATTCACACAATCTTGGCAATATTTAATTTGTGACATTATAATTCCTTGATTTCCCATTTTTACATGCAAATGCTTTGTTGGTTAGGAAGTCGTGTTATCTATCAAAATCAATCACTATAATAATTGTGTGATAAAATAATAGAAAAGTTGACTAAATAATAGGAAATTTTTGATTGGTGCAAAAGTGTATATCTGATGCTTCTTGAAGTATTCATATTAAGGGTTTTATAATTAATTAATTAGTTGCGTGAGCATTATTCATTGACTTGGCATGAAGCCAGTTTTTTTGTCAAATAATGTTTGGTTTATTAACTTGTTTAAATTTCATTTCAAGCCCACAAAACACTGACTAATTAATCGCATTCAGTCCTACACAAGTTAGTCACCCCTGAAAAAAAAAGATGCATCAATCATTTTCAACAAATTGGGTACTACATGTTTGATCCCCTATATTATTTTATAGTCATTAAAGCCTAAATTATAATAACAAGGTAGACGAGTAGTAAAGACAGCAAATTTAATAAGTCCCTCGAAATGTATATCTAAAATTGAATGGATGTAAAACTAAGTAATTGGTAGAAAAAAAACAATAATTAGAATAACACATTGCAATAAGTTTACTGTTTACTACAGTAGCGGTAAACTGATAACGTACGGAATTAATAACTCGTGAAATTTCTTCTATTTTGCAACTGAGAAAGCAACTTTCATTTTTTAGTATTATTAGTTTTTTATGTTATTTTTAGATCTATCTGTAGTTATTCAATCCCCAAGTGCCAGATCAAAGACTCGGTGTGTACTATGGGTGCTCATTCGGGTTTCGGGCTTGGGTTTGAAAACGCCGAAGATCGGACTGATTATTTTTGGTCCAATCCGGTTTGAGCTTGTAAACGGAAAGCCCGTTCAGTTCCGATCCCGATCTGAGTTTGGGTAATTGTTCAGATTTTTTCGGGTTTGTAATTTTCCAAATATCTAAATATGAGAAAGAAACAAATTTAATGTGTACATCACAAATCAATATTTATTTTCAAATATAAAAAAAAACAACCCATATGTACGTGAGAGTATTTTTTATTTAGGAAATCAACGTTCTAAATTGATATTACTTTCCAGTTATCCCTTTTCTCCATCTAATTATTATCACACAGATTGATTCAATCATTTCATTTTATTTAACTTCAAATCTATGTCATACAAGAGCGAATACAAAACTAATTAAATCACTATACAACAACTGTAGTACAACGTCTATCCAAGTAACTATATATTTTTTATTTTTCTTATTTTCATAAAATATAAAGATTTATAACTTGAGCCATAAAAATAAACACATCATTCTCTTTTGGGATTATGTTTTAAGAATTTATTTTCTGCTTAAACTGTTTCACTTTTTCCGATCACGTGTCAAAACAGAGACTTGAAGATAGAGCAAACTGTAAAATATTGAGTCATACTATTCAGGTTTTTTTGGGGCTTTATGTCAAATCCCAAGACTGGACTATAACTGTTCGGGCTTTGAGTTTCAAGCACAGAACCCCCCCCCCCAATTTTTAAAGTTAAAGCCTCCACCAGAACCCGAGGTTTCAGTCAGGTCCCGGTTCGGGCTTGTCGGACTCGATCTTTTTGTGTAGCATAGTGTGTACAAATATAAAATCACATCAAGAGTGACATCAATATGACAACATCAGTCATCTATCTTTCATTTTTTGTTGTCAAAGTTAAAATTTAAAGCCCTAATAAAAGTCCACGTGAGGAGTGCAAGCTCATCAACAGTGTTTGAAAATTGAAATCAAAATTTCAATACCTAACCTGTATTTATTGGCAATGGCAGCTGAAATTTCGCATGCATGAAAGCACACTACCTAACTAAATAAAAACATTTTAATCAAATTAATTAACAAAATTAATTAATTTCTTCTAACAATTAATATCATCTCTGACTTTCCAGTAGATATGTTAATTACTGTATCTCTCCATTAATATATATTTTCCACATTATCTACTCGTAACATATTTTGCTTTTTGATGAATGTATGTGAAGAATATATTAGTTTCAAAGAGTCTAAACGTTATAATAACATGTTTATTCTGACATGACTTACCTTTCGACTCCAAAACATTGTGACATTAATTTCTTTTCCTTAATAACTGGAGATCCCAAGGACCCAAATTATGTAAG
Organism: Nyctanthes arbor-tristis; assembly: GCA_963692815.1. NCBI lineage: Eukaryota > Viridiplantae > Streptophyta > Magnoliopsida > Lamiales > Oleaceae > Nyctanthes > Nyctanthes arbor-tristis. The sequence goes on along the minus strand of CAVNYN010241282.1, from coordinate 99,838 downwards.
ATTGGACCTTAATCATCTTATCTAAAATCCTGGATAGTTATATTGACATCACAGTTTTCTATAACACTATCACATTTTAATTTTTTTAAAAATATGTTTCAACCTTGCTTCTTTTTATATTTGAATCCCCAATTCTTTTACTCACAATTTTGCTCTCATTCTTCAATTGATCAACACATTCTGTGTCTAATACCGCTTCCCTCCTAAAATTTCACTAAGATTGATACTAAGTATTGTAAATAAATGAGAGAGAGTAATCATCTGAAAACCGTTACATACTTTCTTTCTTTTTTTTTTTTTTGGGTAATTATAAGGCAAGTTAATGAGATTCATAAATAAAAATGGCCTTAAGAACATAAAATGGTTAGGAACGTAAAGGTAACAAGAAATCAAAATTAGGAACTCTCAATAGAATTAAGAATGCAATACATTGAGTAAAAAGAGTGGTGGGAATATAATTAACCAATCTAATTGGTGTTTAGCATGCCTACACGACGCTCTTCCGATCTTCACAGAAAAACTGCTAATCAAGTGACCCAATTTCATGACTTAATTTGTCTTTTTCTCAGATGATTTCCCTTTTCTTCCTTTCAAAATTTAATTCAGAAAGTAAATATAATTTCCCCATTTTTAAGACGTGCTTAGTTGCAAAGTTTTCTAGGCTCGTTTCATTATCTTGTTAGTTATGGATTTGGCCCATTTATCCCAGCCTTTAATGGCCCGATTAAGGCCCAATTATTACTCTCTGGGTTCATTATGAGCTCATCAATCAGCCCAATATCGCCACTAGAGCTCAACCCATTTAAGCCTACGCTAGTAAAACCCTCGGTAGATTCTTCCCTATCTGGGCAGAATATGGTTGGCCCGAAAGCAAGAAAAGGGCCCCCGGGGGGGGGGGGGTTGTTGGGGGTAGAGATGGCAATTTAACCTGCCCGCCACCATGGGCCAGCATTTTCAGTGGGTTTTGGATCATTTTTAAATGAAAAATTCTAGGGGATATGAAAAAGGACATTATTAGGTGACATTCTTATGTGACACATTTGCATTCGATCTTGATGAAAAAGTAGACATGTAATCATCACCCAATGAATGTGTGGCATATGAGAATGACACCTAATAATGTCTCATTTTCATATCTTCCTAGAATTGCTCTTTTTAAATATGTATTGAAATTACACTAAACATGAACATAAAATTATAGTGCAAAGTGCATATTGTATGGCATGTATTACTCGCAAACGATCACAATAAACCTCAAGTACATTTAAAATTAGGAAAGGAACTTTGTAATGGCCCTTAGTTAAAATTAAATAGGACTCCTTCCCAAAACCATCAATTATAGAGAAATCAAAATCAAATCACTCTCTATGCTTTACAAGAAAATCAAAAAGATGTGATGAATCACAGGATGCTTTTGTGAATTGGAGTATGCTAATCAATTTGCTAATTGCTAATCATTCTAAAGCACCTCGAGAAAATTAATAGGATAATTGCAATAATCCACATAGTGTGACCATATAATGAGGTGAGACAATCTCATTGACTGACCCACTTCCTCCCAATTTAGTAAAGTCATTTCGAAAATTTCAAAAAGTGATTTCACCTCATTGGATGATCACACTAATTAATATGGTGCAACTCCGTTGCTTGAGTGAGGATAAAGTATGTAATTTTGTAAAAAGATAAAGGGAGGAAAAGGTGAAAGCCATAAAAGTGCATCCCACATTATATGATTCTCCTCTTTACTTAATTAACACTTGATAATGATTCACATCACAGATTTTCTTGCTTATCAGATCAAACAATTCTTGAATTATATCAACCTTAATAGCACCCATGGCTTCTGCATTATCCACCAAATCATTAGTTTCTGCTCTTAATTCAACTCTCTTGCTATTTCTCCTCTTCATATCTCCATGCCTGAAACTAGCTGAAGCTCAATCAAAACTGTGCAGAACTTCCTGTGGAGACATACCAATAAACTACCCTTTCGGCGTTGATGATGGCTGTGGCAGCCAGTATTACAGACACATCCTCGAATGCTCAAGCTTTGGACAGCTCGATCTCAGAACCCCTTCTGGAAGATACCCTGTTAAAAACATTAGCTACACTGATCCTCACATTCTGGTCACTGATCCATTCATGTGGAATTGTAAAGACCGCGACAATTTCCGCCCCACCAGGCCATTCAGCCTCGACACCAGCACGCATCTTCGACTGTCCACCCAGAATGATTACCTCTTCTTCAACTGCAGTGAAAATGATGTGATAATTGAACCAAAACCAATGTTTTGCGAACGGTTTCCTGAACAATGTGATTCTACGTGTGACAGTGCCAGTTATCTCTGTCGACACTTGCCTGAATGTGCATTGGCGCTTCGTGAGAGTTCTTGCTGTTCTTACTACCCCAAGGCTACCGAGTCATTGAGGATGATGCTGAAACATTGTGCTACTTATACCAGTGTGTATTGGAGAAATCTTGGTATAACTCCTGGATACAATCAGATTCCTGAATATGGAATCCGTGTTGATTATGAAATTCCAGTGACTACCCGTTGCCTTCAGTGCCAGGATAACCTCAAGGGAGGTGGTGTTTGTGGGTTTGATACAGAATCTCAGAATTTCTTGTGCCTGTGTAAGAAGGGAAATGTCACTACCTATTGTTCAGGCATGCCACTTCTTTTGAAACTGTTACATTATATTAACTTACTTGAATTACAATCTTAAAATCTTGATTATTTTGTTTTGGTGCAGATCCTAATTTCCAACACAGTAGGCCTGGAGCAGTAGCAGGTGAATTAAAAGATTAAGCATTACAAAATTGGAGCTCTAGCCTCTTGGTCTTTAATTTCTATTCAAGAATTTATTTTTCTTGAAATTTGGGACGTTTTGATTTGTGCAGGGACGGTGACTGCGGTTTCAGTTGCTGGAGCATTTGGAATTGGAGCCGGCATTTGGTATCTGAGAAAGTTGAGAGCGAAAGCGCCTGTGACACATGGTGTTCAAAGCAATGAGAACAGACTTTTCTAGAATGCATCCAACACAAGCAAGGAACCGAATTCCGAATTCCTATTGTGTTTTCTTTTCTTTATTTCTTATTACATACAATCTTTTCTCTGTCATTCTTTATAAAGAATGGTTTTGTGCTTCACTGTTTCACTTTCCTTACATTAAATAGAGATTTTAAAACCAAATTACAAAGCATTTTGCTGTTTGATTAATGGGAACTTGCAAAACTGCAGATGGAAATTTTACAGCATTGGACTAACCAAATTTAGAACTTAGAAGCAGAAGCACTGTGCTAAAAAAAACTAGTGCTAATAGGAAAAGCTAATCCCTTCAACCTCTGCCCTGTTTCTGCGAGAGTGACTCATAATCAGAATATTTACACAAATCAACAAGATTTAGAATTGCATCTCAAAGGGCCTGCATCCGCCGTTAGGGCGAGCACTTTTGACCCGTCAGCCACCAGAAAAGCCTGAGTCTTGGTGTAACCAGGTGCAATACTTCCCCATCCTGATTGAACAAAGTAAGCCCCATTCACAAATTTGTCCTTGGATGATCTCCATTTCCAGTTCTTCCACCCACTCTTAACCTCTCTTTTTGTAATTTCTTTTGCATCAGCTTTTTTCGGAGCTGCATAATAATTCCCTTCACTGAAAATGGTTGGATTAGCGCTGCCACCAATGGCATATATTTCCCACTGATCATATCTATTGTTGGTCACATGAGAGTAACCTAGCCTCACCCTGATTTCAAGAATTTAATTTACATGAAATCAGTCTCTTCTCACAAAGTAATCAAACATCGAATTGAAATATATGGTTATGTTTTGTACCTCGGCATCCTTTGAACTAGACCAGGGCCAAAATGATTGAAAGCGACGGTAACTTTGATTGCTTTGTCCTCTAGGTTACTATCGTCGTGTCCAAATAACATAACCTGCCAGCATAATTCAGTCATGTTCAGTACTACATACAAAGTGAGACAGAGAGAATTTCTTTAGAGTTTGAAGGAAATATGGTTACTTACTTTGTCATGTTGGGAGAAGAAATTGTTAGAGATGGTGATGGCAGTTGAAGCATGGATTACATCAATTAGGCCATCGGCACAGCGCGAGAGGAAACAACGATCGATCCATATATCAGACGATGCAAATATATCAATGGCATCCCTGTCCGAGCCATGCCGGTGGCCGGTGTGCGTTGGACTGTCCTGGACGAGGCCGGACTTCCCCGGCTTACAGTCATGAATACTAATCCCGTGTATAATAATGTGACTAACATGTTGTAATGTAATGCATGGCCCATAAGCAATCTCAACTTTCACCCCTCTCCCATCAATAGTCTTGAAACTATTTATCATAAGCTCATTCTTCAGAGTGATCACCATGTCTTTTGCAAAGACAATCCATAGTGGCTTCGTTTGGATTGCGCCGTACCGAAGTGTCCCCGGCTTCGGATTCACGGGATCATCGGACGGATTCTTTACCACGTAAATCGCGCCCTTCTTCCCTCCAATAGCATTCTTGCCGAACCCAACGGCACAATCGGCCAATGCGCGCCGATTGGCCACCCAGTTGGACTTGCCCCGCCAACACGAGTCGATAACATTCATGCCTTTCTTGTTTGAGTAAGTAGAAGAGTAAATGTAATAATCAGCTAGCAATGGAGAAATGCTTAGCACCAAAAGACTAAGAAGCAGTGGGAATGTGGGAGTGGAAGCCATTGGTGATTGTGTAGAGAGATTTTGGGTACAATCTGATCCTAATTAGTTGATGAATAGAATATTTATATGAGTGAATTTTGTAAAGGTGGTAGGCACGTTAATGGGGACTTTTTCTTTGGGTTTTTGGCTAAGTTCTTGGAGGAGAAAATAGACGTGATTGCACGAGCTGATAAAAGGTAATTGACTTGTGCAATTTCTAAGATTTAGCCTCTGAATTTGGAGTTTATTTAGTATTTGACCTTCCAATCTTTATAATAATAAATAAACTTCTTGATCAGTTCGATGAATGTTTTTTGTTAATATATAGTGTTGTTTGTTAATAAATGAACAGTAAATTTCAAAGTACCTCTTTTAATATATAGTGGATATGTCAGCTAGTATGCTCGAAATATAAAATATATATATCTCAGAGAGTATAATGATAAAAATCATATTTAATGGTTTCTCTAAACAAAAAATACTATGTTAACATATAGGTTGGATGAGGAAAATATTTGCTCTCAAGTCTAAAACTATGAAGAAAAACGTTAATTGGCCTTCTAGTTAATAATTAAAATCATCATTGTCTTATTGCAGTAGAATCTAGCATATATCTAATTACTTGTTGACATTAAAATTAAAAAATAAAAATAAAAAATGAACGTTGAAAATCTTTGATATATTCACCAAAAATCATTTTGATAATTAATTAGAAATTAGAAACTGTAATGTCCCTTTTGTGTGACACATTATTATTATTATTATTATTATTTTGAATGCAAAGAATGTGCCTAAGTAAGATTTATCAAATTTCCATAGAAATTTGCTCTACTATCAGCTGATTTACCTTTAATTATTTACAATATAATTAAAACGATCTTGAGAACTTTTTAACTTTATTATTGTTGACCTACGACACTTGTATAACATAGAAGAAGAACACAACATATATATTTATACACATGGGTATTAATTAATTTTTTGTTAAAGAACTTACTAGAAAAACTCATAGAGTTGGTCACATAGAACCGTTCAATTATCGCATAAATACAACGCTTTATTACATAATAATAAATTAATTAAAAGCCAAAATCTTTGCTTTATTTATTTGTTTACATGAATTAATTAACTAATAAAAAATTTCTAACAGCATCTAAACAAATTTTCATGCATAACCACACATTCCATAGAAACATTTACTTCCTTTCTTGCATTTGTTATTGCAACCTCCACAATGATTTTTGTTAAACAAAGGATTCACACACTTCCCTTTGCAACAAGTTTCTGAGAATTTGCATTTGTTCCCACATTTCCCACAATTGAGTCTATCACTAGCCACATTAACACATCTTTTCTTGCAACAATCCGGTCCGGGGCTACCCTTGATTCGACAAATCCTAGGATAGTTGTTGCACGCCATCATGTCACGCGGTTTTTGAGCAAGAAAACGGCTTGCCCCACGAAGTGACTTGAAGTTTTCTTTGTTTTCAGCATTTTCATCATCGAGAAATGAGTTCTCCCCCGTCGATGATGCTGAAACCGAAAGAGTAATGATTAAGGCCACCACCATTGCTAGCAAGAACGCAATCTTTAAGGACTTCATGGCTTTTTTGTGTTGAGGGATTTATGAGAATTGAAGAAGTGAAATGAGAATGGAGATTTGAAGTGAAGGTTTTGAGTATATATAGGGCTAATGTATTTAGTGGAGCAGTCATATTTCAACAGCCATAATATGAAGTCAAAATAATTAACTAAAATTAGGCACTCAAAGAAATAGTATGATCTTGTATTCTCATTTTTGCTTATACAATTTTTAATTACCTGAGAACTACACATGGCGCTTTTTATTCCTTTCTTAAATGTGAAAGATCAATTTTTTTCGTCAAACTGTTCAATATATATAATAATATAGCTTCACTTTAACTCTGGCCCTGAGCTTAAGCCACTTACGGTTGATAACGCTTAACTAAAGAAATACCGGAAACCCAAAGTATTTCTAGAAAATATTGGATTCAAATGAAATCGACCGTTTCCAATGGAATTGTTTTTGATTAGGTCATTTTACACGGCTAGATGCCTTTAGAACTTATGAATCATGCCCAAAAAACCGTTGACCATACATAATAATATTATATACAGATAATATTAATTTTAATTTTTTGAAAACAGGTTCAAAATCACTAGGAATAATGTTCAAAAGTTTCTATCTTGTGACAAGCATTTTTAAGATAAACTATTAGCCATTAGTAGATTTTGCGTCCATTGTTTCTAATAACTTCTTTGACTGAAATTGTCCGTGTTTATATCATTATCTCTTCATCGCTAAGAAAAATAAGAACTTGTACAAGTGTGTGCATTAGAGAATGAAATGAATACAATTAATTTTTGTAACCTTGACTATGTAATTGGGATGAATCGCGTTTGATTCCATTAATCTATTCGATTCAAATAATCGAGTTAGACAAGTATTTTTGAATGTCTTAAGTTTCATGCATAACTACACATCCCATATGCACAGAGCTCTCCTTTTCTGCACTTGTTATGGCACCCTCCACAGTGTTTTCTATCGAAAGAAGAATTTTCACATTTTCTTCCACAGCAGATTTCCAAATACTTGCACTTGTATCCACACATCCCGCAGTTTAATCTATCCGTCTTTATGTTAACGCATTTCTTCTTGCAACAATCCAGTTCGGCACTGCCCTTAAGGCTGCAAAGTCTTGGAAATTTATTACAAGTATAATTAGCCGGCAGACTTTTCTGCACAAGAAACCGGCTTATCCCTCTCAAGGAAATCAGTTTTTTGGTTTCAGGGTTCATTGTATGATCATCAGTTTGACCAGTCATCGATGATGATGATGCAATAATGGTTGATGATAAAAAAAAGAGTGCGAAAATATGGGCTCGGGATTTCATGGCCATGGGAGTAAGAGTATTACTCAGAAGGGAAGATAAGAATGAGTGGCAAATTGAGAAGAACGAAATTTATAGAGTAAGGGATAGTTGACAACAGGAAAATGAATTTGCAAGAATTGCTTTTTCTGGGGTTGTCTTGATTCAACTGCCTGTTTCAAAATTACTCAAAGATCTTCTTTTGGGGAAGGAAACAGTTGATTGAAGACGAAGAGATTTGCTGACTACCAGAGGATCTGTACCCCCTCTGTAAAGGAAACAGGAGAAGGGATTAGTAAAGAGGTCGAGCGCTCTCTCAAAACCGACCCCCATAAATTTTATTCAAAATATTAAGGCAATCTAATACATATACAGAGTAGCTAACTCATAGTATAACTTAGATTAATCCATCATTACAATGTCATGCTCGTCCATTTTAGTTTACGAGAACTTATTTGTTCATGAATTTGAGCCGAAAGTCTTCTTGAGTGTGGTAGTGTCATTCTTTCTATTTGAAGAAGCCAAAAAGGGTACAGGAAAAAAAGGGAGGGATTGCTCTTAGACAGTAGGGAATAGAAGAAAAAGAAAAAAACGATGCTGAAGATTGGAATAAAATTTGTCTATGTTTATATGCTAAAAGAGTACTTGAAGAATGCTGTTCCAGTCTACTAAGAAAGGAATATATTCTTGCAAAGCCAATGGTACTTAAAAATACCAAATGCTGCACTACTGCAAATGAAAATCTTGAGCTTCGCACTTTATGCAACTATCTGGAATCTGATAGTTCTGTTCCCAGATTTCAAAAGGCAGATACACAGAGTATCAGAATAAGTTAATATGAGACTATCATCTACGATTTCCCTTGGTCTTGTAATGTTATGCATAATCTGGCATTCGCCCTTTGTCAATGCCAGAATGCCTTCTCGTGATGAAGAGTTAATTCTCATAAATCAAGAAACTCACCCAGAAAAAAAGCAGGAAAACCATTCCATTGCTCTCGAGAGCACAAACGAAGGGGGGGCAAGTGACTCTTTTAGGCCTTGGAGGGGTGGACACATATCTCGTCATCATCGGAATTTAAGAACTGTAAGAGCTTGATCGTTACTTTTTGTCCTATGTTTCTTGTAAGTGAAATTGATCTCATATCACCTTGTGACAACAGGTTCATGGAACTGTTAATATAATAGGATGGGGAATTCTTATGCCAGTTGGGGTGATAATCGCAAGGTATTTCAAGAAACTGTCATTTAAGTGCAATGATGATAATTGGTACACTCTTCATGTGATGTCTCAGTTATCGGGCTTTCTTCTTGGCACACTTGGATGGGGACTCGGTTTGGCCATCAAGAGTGCGGCTAAAGAAACCAGTTTAAGCACACATGGAATTCTTGGTACCGTAATATTTGCATTCGCCTTGTTACAAGTAAGATCTTAATTTATACCGATAATAATGTACAGCGAATTTTAGTCACTTTTCTGAGGCTTTTACTTACATTTATCAGTTGTTAGCCTTGTGCTTGCAGCCGAACGAAGGGCATGAATACCGCAAATACTGGGTCATATATCATAATCTCATAGGATATGCCCTGATTGTTGTTATTATATCCAACATATTTGAAGGGATAAACAATCAGAATCCTGCAGCAATCAGTAAATGGAGGTGGTTTTATGGTGTTACATTGGGAGTTCTGGCTTTGACTGCTCTGGCTCTGGAAATAAACAAATGGATTGATATTCATTAGATTCATTCATCTCTTCATCTACAACTGCATAATATCAGCAGCACACAAATTCTTCAGATTTATTGTAAAATCCCCTCCTGTTTTTTTTCCTTTTTGAAAATCAGTTTTCCTCGTGAGAATTTTCATTCATTTAGAAAATGATTGCAATTTGCAAGAAACATAGCATATTCATGAGATTTGTTTGTGAGGACTTGGGGTTCTTGAATGGTATTCATGATAATTCTGAGTTTCTGATTAATGAAAGTTCCAAATTGTGAGTTAAGTTGTCTTTTAAACTATTGTCTATTCTCATATGTCTATTGTTACACTTGTAAAAAGTTTGTGTATCTTTTTCATAAGTTTTCGTCGCCCAGGAGAAAGTTTTCGTCTTTTCAATGGAAATCATTCACCTCGCGTCATATCAATTCCCAAAGAACAACTCTACGTAGCAAAGAGCCACGAGCAAAAGGACTTTGGCAGGACAATCATATTTGACACAAACCCATTCAATGATCAAAAGTTACATTAGTTCACCAAAGAAGTGATCCATCTCTATCTAATCAAGTCCTTTCGGTTTAGATGTGCTTTTATCCAACTTCAAATATCCTTCAACTAACCTCGCATCATTAGTGGTACTTAGGTCTACTCACCTAGATGAGAACTCGGCTGACAGATACTCACGGGGATGTTCGCCCGAGAAAATTCAAAGTAGGCTACCATTCTCTATTAATTTAGTATTTTACTCATCCGACGTTTAGCCGACCCTTATTCTCAAAACTTGAGTTTTACGTTTCGTCACAACTAACGCTTTATCACATATTAATAGAGCTTTTATATCACACACACATTAGTATTCTTGAACGTAGTTAAACTTCTAAACTTCAACACTTTTTCATACATTACGCTTCTTAAAACCTTGCTCTAATAAAAATAAATAGATCTTCTAAGACCATATGTGTCATAGGTATGGCACACATACGGTGTTAGAACAAATTCAAATAAAAATGTCTTGCTCAGAGGCCAAAGTTTTCCCGGGGTTGATGGTTAGGCATTATTATTATTCAAGTGAAACACAATGAGCCTGAACTAATATTTCTGCACAAAATTCTTTTGCAAATAGCAAAATGCTGTAAGAAAGTTTGATTGATGCTATATGAGCTCAAAGAACTGACCTTCAAAATTATTGAGAGTTACCATGAGAGATGAACAAACTAAAATCTCACTTCTTCCATCCTCCAAAACCGCCGCCGCCGATGACCACCGTTGTACCCACCACCGCAACATCGTTCAATGCCACCATTCACCGTCTCTCCGCCCAAGGCCTCCACCGGGAAGTCCTCCTTACCTTCACCTCGATGCTCAAATTTCCCATTCTTCGTCCCGACGCCTTCACGTACCCTCCACTTCTTAAAGCTTGCACTTCGCTTAACCACTTCCATCTCGGCATTTCACTTCACCAGCAAAGTATCGTTAATGGGTTTTCTGAGGACCCCTATATTTCCTGCACTTTGATCAATTTCTATGCGAAGTTCGTGAACAGCCATTACGCACAATGGGTGTTTGATATGATGCCCAGTAGGGATATTGTCCCGTGGACTGCAATCATTGGGTGCTATTCTCGCTGTGGTTATATGAAAAGTGCATTCTTTTTGTATAATTCCATGCAGCATGAAGGGATTCAACCCAGTTCAGTAACCATTTTGACTATGCTCTGTGGGGTTTATGACAGAGTCCAGGTGGATAGTTTGCATTCTTGCATGATCAAAACTGCTCTTAATTATGATGTAATATTGATGAATTGTATGTTAAGTGTGTATGCTAAGTGTGGAATAGTAGGAGATGCCAGGGAATTATTTGAATCCTTACATGATAAAGATATAGTTTCTTGGAATAGCTTGATTAACGCTTATTGTGTGTTAGGGGATGTTAGTGAAGGCTTAAATCTTTTACACAGAATGAAGGATGAAAATCTAGTGCCTGATCAGCAGACACTTGCATCATTGGTCTCTGCAGTTGCTAGAGACGGTAGTGTTGATGTGGGAAGAATTTTGCACGGGCAGATAGTAACATCTGGTTTTCATCTAGACAAACATGTTGCAACATCACTTTTGGTTATGTATTCAAGGTGTGGGAATATGGATGATTCTTTAAAAATTTTTGAGAGAGCAGATGATAGGGATACTGTATCGTGGACAGCAATGATCTCAGGACTTGTACAGAATAATTGTGCAGACAAAGCATTGACAGTGTTTCGAAGTATGATGGTTTTGCAGGTAATACCATCAAATTCGACTATAGCTAGTGTTCTTGCAGCCTGTGGACAGTTGGGTTCTATCAGACTAGGCACTATGCTACATTGCTACATGTTAAGGCAGCGAATGGCAGCAGATATCCATACACAGAATTCTCTTGTTAGTATGTATGCAAAATGTGGCCGTTTAGAACAGAGTTATGCTGTTTTCAGGATGATGACGGAAAGAGATGTTGTCACCTGGAATGCAATAGTTGCTGGTTATGCACAGAACGGAGATTTAGATAAAGCGTTGCATCTTTTTGATGAAATGAGGAGAGTGCTGCAAATTCCTGATTCAATAACCGTCATCTCTCTTCTCCAAGCTTGCGCTTCCATTGGGGCATATCAGCAAGGAAGGTGGATTCACAACTTTGTTATTAGGAACTATATTGGACCGTGTATCATGATTGACACAGCTTTGGTTGATATGTATGCCAAATGTGGTGACTTAGACACTGCTAGAAAGTGTTTTGATAGGATGCCACGGCACGATATGGCTTCATGGAGCACAATTATTGCTGGTTATGGTAGTCATGGCAAAGGGGAGATTGCTTTAGAGATGTTTTCAAAGTTTCTAGAGGCTGGACTAGCACCGAATGATGTCTTGTTCTTATCAGTTCTCTATGCCTGTAGTCACAATGGGCTTGTCAACCAGGGCATGAGCATTTTTGAGTTAATGAAAAATGAGTATAAAGTTGAACCAAAGCTTGAACACTCTGCATGCATTGTTGATCTCCTCTGCCGGGCTGGTAGGGTAGAAGATGCATTTGATTTTTACAAGAGGATGTTTGCCGAGCCAATGGAGGATGTTCTAGGCATCCTACTGGATGCTTGTCGAGCAAATGGCAAAGTAGAGCTCGGGGAAATTATTGCCAAAGAAATTTCTGAGTTGAAGCCTGCAGATGCTGGTAAATATGTGCAACTGGCTCGCAGCTTTGCTTCAATGGCCAAATGGGATGGGGTTGGAGAAGCAATGCTCCAAATGAGATCTCTTGGCTTAAGGAAACTGCCAGGTTGGAGTTATATTGAAATGCATGGTACGGTCACCACGTTTTTCTGTCCTCACAGTTCACATTCTCAATATGACGAAATAGCAACGGTTTTGAGAAACCTGACCTACAGAATTAGGCAGCCGGCATTAACCTCAGAACTAGAAGATTTCGAGTTTGATTCTAATGTGTTCTAATAACATCAACTTTACCAAGTAAAGAATTGAAATTCGAGATGGAAGGGATCAAATTCCACAAGTGATGATGAAGTCGCAAGTTTGTTGGTGATTATGCAGCATGTCTATCAGAAATTCTTCCCAAGTTCAGCAGGATTCTACAGGATCTTGCTTTTGTCTCTCCTTGGTTGTCCAAGGATCAAAGACATCTGCTACTCGAGAGTCATATTCTACTAATTTCACTTTTGATGGTCATGCAGTGTTTGCAATGTACAGTTGCAGCTGATGAGGTAACACCGAATGGTCTGTCTGATTTCCTCAAAACCTCCTTTTATAGTCGTCCTCTTATGAATATTTCATTGATTTGAGTATCTCATTACAAGTTCATGCCCACCCAATCTGTATTAACTCGGGATCAATGTTGATCGAATTTAAACAAATTTACATTCCTCGAGAAATAAATCTCTAAGTCATTTAAAATTAACAAGCGCATTATTACTCATCCTTCACGCTTGACTATAGCCAAGATCACCAAGAACAAAACCTTATAACATCCCTGATGGAAAATACTATTTGTAGCTAATCTTTTACAAAATAAGATAAACTCACAAACTTACCCCCATGTATTGTGTCAAGAGGAAAAAAATTTATTGATAAAATGGTAAATTTGTCTTATTTTGTGAAAAGATTGCTTGAATAGTTACCTTTAGATACTCCATACCGATTGTCTTTTCTTGCACGTCATTATGCCACCATCCAATCGGATGTCACCTCATTTACTGACCCACTTTCCCCAATGGGGGAAGACCACCCTAGAATGTGCCCACCCTAGAGGTTCAAGGTAACAAATAAAAGAATTTTGAACCCTAAGGCGGATTGACCTTATTGAAGGCGAATAAACCACAGTAGCCGCCAAGTGGTCTCTCATTCAATGGCATCAACGTGTGGGACGTTAACTCGGTGAGATCATCCTACTCAGATAATCTTTCATCACAAAGCTAAATGCCCCATCAAAAGAAGAGAGAATATAACGATTTATTATAATTCATGGATTCACATGCCAAGAAGGCAACTTAAGGGAATTATTATGCTACCATGATCAAACAAGCATCAGGTGTTTCTACTACTTACAAGAACCTTCCTAAACGGTTTTCTGGTGAGTGTAGCATGAATATCAGTGTGAAACTATTATCTTCTGTAAACTAATTACCCTAATCTCTGTTTGTACCTTCCCAAATTTGTCTGGTCTAAAAAAATTTTCAGTGCCCTGATGTTAAACATTCCAAAAAGAATTTTCCGCTGCAAGTTGAGAGTTGAATCTTTCGCCAAGATTTGAGCCACAGGCAAAATCACGGTGGAGATTCGAGTAACGAAGTAACGTCAGAGTTATCAACCACTCCTTGACTTAAAAGGCGCATGGCAGCTCCTTGAGAAAATTTCCTTGCAAACAAAAAACAGGTAACAGATGTAGAATTATTCCTGCACCACTCAGTTCTGTACTCAGTCTCATAGTATACATTGTTGATATCCTACAAAATAATGGAAACAGCCAGGTCAAAATAACGTCAAAATAGAAAGCAGAAAAATAGGACAATAAAATAGCCAGAAAAATAACGTCAAAATAGAAAGCAGTCATGGACGACAAACAAGGTTGGCATATTCAACGCGATAATGGAAAGAATTCTCTATCACGTTTGGTTAAACTTAAGAAAGGACTAAAAATAAGTCTTTTTGTGACATGTTTAGATATGATGGACGATTCAATAAAGAAAATCCCTCTGAGAGAAACTCGTAAATTCATGTTAAGATAAGTAACTTATTTTTCAACTTTTAACAAATAATGTAACTTTTATTTCGAAAACCTATAAATAGAAACCTTAAGTTTTGGGCATAGATACTTGAACAGAACCATTGTCACACTGCCTTGGTTATGGAATTATCATCTCCAATGCCAAAAACCAGAAATTACTGTTCAGTATAAAACTGAGAAAAGAGAGATGTAATCTGCACACCTTTATTCTCTTTATCTGTTCTGGTCCTGCATCTGAATAGCCAAATGTAACAGGATGCCAACCCTTATTTTCCATTGCTGTTGTAGATTGGTTCCAAACAGTGTAAGTCACTGTTCTTCGTTCAAGTTCAGCTTCAAGATCATTCATCTACCAATAAGACAACGGAAAGAAGAATTGCCAAATAATTCAAAACATGACAAGAATTTATACTAAATCGTTAAATACAGGAAAGCCACTACACCATGATATTTAAAAAAAATAATAATAATATTATAAAAAAAAAAATTCAACCAAACCAAGAGAAACCACAGTGGCATGCAAGAAAAAAATTTGTGTTATTTATATGATAAAATATTTACATACTGCAAGTAACGTCTGGACATAATGTTCATCTGGGATACAGTTGTGCTGTTTCTGAAGTTTCTGCAACCAATAGCCGGAATCCGTAAATCAGATATGACTCTAATTTTCGTAAAACAGATGATAAATAAGAAAGATCAGCTTATCAATCATAGAGAATCAGATATGGAAAAAATAAACATAACAAATTAACAATTATGAAATCCATAGGTGGTTTTAAGAGAAATTTTGTATGCATATCAAAACAGGGAGAAAGGGTAACTTACAAGATTCTTCTTGCCAATACTGGGATCTACTGGCGGTCGTCTCTGCAAAGCATTAAAATTGTATGAGTTTAATTCAATAACATCACTAAAAAGCAGACTTACATTCAAAACTAGCCAATTGATTTCACTAGCAAACCGTTTCAAGTGTGCAGGATGTGGAGGAAAAGAGAAAGAGACCATGAATAAACAGGAAGCATAGAAATCATCAACTTTTTTCTGTAGCATGGATAACTAGGCCAAACTAAAGAAATATGTGTTTAAACTAACATCAGAATACTGAACCATGTAAACCCAACTTCAGTAATAATAGAGTGTAAAACCATAATTGGTAATATTCGACCCCCGGGGGGGGGGGGGGGGGGGGGGGGGGGGGGGGGGGGGGGGGGG
>CAVNYN010241282.1:48375-84015 GCA_963692815.1 Nyctanthes arbor-tristis | reverse complement strand
ATTACAAACCCACCCCCCCCCCCCCCCAAAAAAAAAAAAAAAAAAAGGAAAAGGAAAAAAGAAAGAAAAGAAAAAAGGAAATTTGATATTTCCAAAGACGGCTCACCAACACCAATCTAGAATGAAGCACGGCTAACTTAAAGAAAGTAACATTATCTGGCTCATAACATACCTTGCAGAACTTCCTGAAGACGGGAAAGACAACTTCATCATCTACGATGACTCCAGCATGTGTTCGGATTAATGAGATCCACTGAAATAATTACATTGTTAGATTTGTGCACTGTGTGGAGCAGAGTAAACCATCTTTCATCAGCTGCTATTTTTGTGAAAGTGACTGGCCATTTGATAATTAGGTAACTCATTTTTCAAATGGTGGCAATTTTCTGCGGGTGCAAATCTTAGCATGTACATGCTTGCATGTGTGTGTCTGTGTCTAAAAGTGCGGAGGGAGAAAATGATAGTGGGTTTGTCACTCAAAAGAGTATTTGACTATTTGGAGATAATATAGGACAAATCAGTCATCAATTCACTTTACCTGGGATCCTTTCCGCCATTTGCCCTTTGGAATAACTGGTGACATCTTTGGATTGTAGCGCACGTCCTTTTTATCAAGGAAACTAGAACACAAACAAAGCGTATAAATTTTTCAGCATAAATGTTTAATTATGCAATCCATATGACATATGGATTACAATAACACAAAAAATACAAAGAAAAATCCGTCTTCCTATTAACAATTCCCTGCCATCATATATGGAGTCCCATTAGGCCACTTATATATTTATTCATTTATATACCTGTCCACAAAACTCCTTGGAGAAGCCATGAGATAGTTGTAAATATAGCTGAAGTTGTACAATGGAACACAGCTGGAGAAATAAAATACAGAAAGTCATAACAATGTAATCTGCAAGCTGAAAGCTGAAATACGATGATAGTGTCTGAAATGATAGGTACAGGCAGGAGAAAATTTATTTGAGGGGGGGGGGAAAAGGCGTCTACGAGCTTCAGAAACACTAGGGCTTGTACTGGACAAGAAAACCATGTCCAGGACTTGGAATGGATCAGAACAAAATTGAATAATAATCAAGCCATGAATTCACACACTACTAATTCTGTACAGTTATTTACTCATTTAATAGTTGTCCATTATATAAGCTAGAATAAGCTTCAAGTTGAACATCAGAAAAATTGATGCAAGTGCTTATGTGATGCATTAGCATCAATTTCTCCTCAAGTTTCTACATAGCCAGGAATGACTCTTTCTCTACCCTTCATCCTATAGTAAGATCTTGGCACCGTCCACCCCTTCTATGCTCTAATCACCATGGTCACTCATGCTAGAGGATAGGAAATAATGTTTCACACAAGAGCACAACCACTGTGGCAGCAACCTTTTTCGTCCAAATATCACTACTTATCTTAATGATACATGAGATTTGAATATCTTGATTTGAAGGGCAAATTAAAGACCTGTGGATGATCATAGGTCAATTAGTCGACAAATCTTTCACAAGTGGAACCCACCTAAAGATATGAATATACTCGCATAAAGCGACCCACTTTTAGTTGTCTTACTGTAACAAAAACAAACCTGTCCGATAAGAGAACAAATCTCTGATTTGCTGGATCCTCGAGAGCCCCATCAAGTAACAACCTCTCTGCTTCAATCATGCTCGCTTGTCCCCAAACTACCTACACCACCATCTTAATACCAATCTATTATATTGATTAGAAAAAGAACACCTTGCTTAACAAAAGATTAACTGTAATACTATGTCAAACAAACTTTCCTTTGAATGAGCATTGGAAGGGGCAATAGTATTCAGCCGATCGGGGTTTATTTCAAATTGGAACCAGAAATAAAATAAAATACAACCACGCCCCAGTGCCTGAATTTTAGACTTTGTTTTGCCTTTCTTATGGCAAGTACTGGGAAAAAAACTCTGAGAGATTACTTCTTGTCCAATCTTGTCATGCTTAGATGGAATAAACAAGAAGATAGGAATAACTTTAAGTTGAATTTAAAAAAGAAGCAAAACCTAGTACTCCGTGGACACCAAGTTCAGTAGTCCATGGCAATAAAGAACTAACAAGTAGATATAGAAGGCCCAATTAAGTCATTAATTGAGACCCCTATATCTAATTGTCTTATTTCTCATTTGGCAGGGGCTGGCGCAGGGGCAGGAGCCTGCGGTACCATGGAGAAAGAAGATGGTGCAGTAATTTTGATTCCTTCAACTTCTAAAAGGTCATCATCTCTCTCTATTATTTTCCCATCTATTAAATCTAAGATAAAATTTTATCATATCATTCCATTCCTCTTCTTGTCTTACTAATTTATAGACACACTTCGGAGAATAAACAATTGGTAAATGGATGGAGATACCTTAATACCGTTCTTCAATTGTCGATTGTAAAAGAAAGGACATCTTGTAGTTGTTTCATCAAAAACAAATCCAGGCTCCGTATGTATGTATATAGAAAATTTTCCATTGTCTGCGTTCTGCAATGAGGATAAAGATCAGAAAACAATAATTCTAAAATAATCATGATTAAAATTCAAAACACCACAAATTCTTCTTTCCTTGTCTGAAACACAGGCAAGTAAAAATATAAACAAACCAAGTATGCCTGAATTTTCTAACAAACCAAGTATGCCTGAATTTTCTACCTATATCAAATTCCCAATAGCAGAACTCCTCGCAAAAAGTTTCTTTTACGATGCAACTGAATGATAGGGGAATAGAAATGAAACTTCCAAAGATGTATCACAGAGTAAATTCAACAGATTAACTAAAACAGATCGAAACTACTAATGGAAAATTTCAGTAAATAGCTTTAATCCCCACCATAAAACCGAACTCACCTCAAAGAAGCTGCACCAGAGGAAAGCAAGCGGCAAATCCCTCCGAGCGAGGAAAAGAAACGCGATTTTGGGATCGCCGTCAAACCGATCAAAGAAAACTCGAGATTTCCGAGGCATGGTTGAAAAAGGAGAGGCCGGTTGCTCTGAGTACTTTTGCAGTTTGAAGAATGCCCATAAACAGAGAATAATAGACACCATAATCACCATCTTCCACACCAGCCACAGTGTGTGGCGCATCGGCAGCACCGGTATCACGGTCGCCGGCGCCTTCTTCGTCATTGAGACTTATGATGAATAAACTGCCCGCCGTCTACCAATCCTCCCCCGTCCTCTTCCTTTTCTTCTGTAATTCCAAAAAAAAAAAAAAAAAATGCAATCAGACAAAAAATTAATAAATGATGATACTGCGCGTAAAAGGTGCTTATATACTTGGGCAAATTTTTTAGAGAGAAGGAGAGGGATTACGTGTGCATAGCAAATGAAGAGAGAGAGAGAGCCACGCAATGTGTACAAACGAATAGAGAGAGAGTTTGATTTGAAGCGGAAGCTTCTGGGCCTGGAGGTTGTTTTCCCACTGTGCTCAGTCTTGGTGCATCTGGAGATGGGGAAAGGACGCCACGACGTCGTTTCAGTTGGTGGGTAGCCTTAAAAATTCAATTGTCACCATTCCAGTAACTGTAATTTCTTATAAATCCAAAATCATGGATGGTTTGTGATTCCTTTTCTTGATCTTATATTCCCCATCCAACGAAAGGGAGAGAATTGTACCGTATACTCAAAAAGGGACAGGGAAGAAAAATTAGGGGAAATATTTATTATCAATGGAAATTTATCGGAATTTGGGGAGTACCTTTTTAATTATTATCACTGGAATTTATTGAAAATTATTATTGCAGAATGTAGTTCCAAATGCAATTAATGGATTAGCTCATGAGCTGAATGTATTCAAACCTGAAACATCGAAATAGGTAGTCAAGAGTCAACCAAGAAAATCAACTGTCATAATTTATGATGAAGAAATAAAAAATGACATATTCTTGTTGAAATTCTCTCTCCTCTTTTTTTTTTTTTTTTTTTTTGATTTGTGGGGTGGTGTTGGGGGGGGGGGGGGGGTGTTGGGCAACTTTCTATAAAAATAACGCAAATGTTGATCACTTTACCATTGATCAACATGCATATTGTACAGTAAAAGGATGAGTTGTATATTACGCATCGCTAAATTACCTTTATATATAATTTTTTTTTTAAAAACAAACTAAAATGGAAATTTTTCCAATTTAGGGCGGCCGGGGCCCGCATAGCCGCTCCTTAGCTCCGCCCTTGTAGTACAACCTTGTTTTTACTAGAAAAAAATACTACCTTCATCCCATAAAAATAAGTCTATATACATTTTTTCGTTCACCTCAAAATTTAGTCGCTTTCATTTTTAAAATGTGGTTGAAATACCCATCTCACAAAGATAGTCTTTTCCTATTTTCACAAAGATTAAAAAAGTTTATTTATTTGAAATTTAAATTTAAGATTATTTTCCTATTTTATCATTTTCATTATTAATTATTTAACTTTAATAAAACAATGTACATATTTAGACTTGGCAAAAAAGCTTGTGGGCCGAAAAACTTGCGAGCTAGCATACCGTTAAACAAGCAAAACTCAGCTTGGGCTAGCCAATGGGTGAGGGGAGCCCGAGCCTCAACTGGTCACCACAAAGCTCGCGAGTCAAGTTTAAGCCTGAATACAAGTCCAAATATGATGAACCGAGCTCAACTCGCCTTTGTTCGACTCATGCTCGCCAAGAAGGCAAATCTTAAATATGTAAAATAGTAAAACTAACTTCAGTTTCACCGTTGCCAACCCCCTCGCCCTCCGCTTAAAATATATATAAATAGTAAAACTAACCTCATTTTCGCCTTTGCCAACCCCTACTATAGTTTCCCACTTCCACCAAGGCTCTACGGGTGATAGTACCAACTTCCAAGCTTACACTATATTTCACAAAAATGAAGAAATTAGGGCTTGGTAAAATTCAGAGAAAATTTTGAGAGATTGGGAGAAAGACGGTGATGGGTGAGATCAAATTTGAAGATTGGAGGAAGGAAAAGAAAAGAAAAATTGGAGAATATAACATTGGAATGATGTGGCGAGTCCAACTACACGCATACATGTAAGGAGTAATGATCTAATGCTAGACGTCTGGTGGGATTATGCCGCCAGACACTGATGTGCGTCATATCACATAGTATGATGTGGCATGCTAGATGGTACACATCTGGCACGCCACATCAACATCTGGCGGTATAATTCCACCAGATATCTAGTATTATATCATTTTAGTACATGTGAGATGATCAAATTGGCATATTGTATGTTTCCACATTTCCACAACACTTTTGTGTATTTTTATTTTATTTTTATGATGATGATGATGATGATGATGATAATAATAATTGTTGTGACCGAGCTGAAGTAGAGTCAACAGTCCACGGTCAAACCCATAATTAGTGACGCACGTTCAGCCTAGCTGCTGACCTGACCTAGCGGTCCGCGACTGATCTCCATACTGATAAGCTGCACAATAGCTCGGTCATGATGAGCTGATCACAAGAGATATAGAAG
This sequence comes from Nyctanthes arbor-tristis, assembly GCA_963692815.1. NCBI lineage: Eukaryota > Viridiplantae > Streptophyta > Magnoliopsida > Lamiales > Oleaceae > Nyctanthes > Nyctanthes arbor-tristis. The sequence continues at coordinate 78,527 of CAVNYN010241282.1, read as the reverse complement.
CAACCACACTAGGAGCTGCAAAGCTAAACTCCAGTTCTACTCGTCCATATCTTTCCCATCTAGATCCTTACTAGTTAAACCAAACCGAACTGAACAGGTAGGTCACATTAATGTTATAACACAAATGCCGAGTGTAGTCTAAGCTGTTGTGGCCACCTTGACGTGTCCAAGATGACCCTACTTCGTCATGAGCCAACCTGAACATGGTGCTCCTAGCTGATTCTGTTAAGTGTTCCCTAAACTAATTGGCCGACCTGACTTGACGACCTGGAAGAAGGAGGCTTTCGTAGAGGGCCGAACCCTGACCTCCCAGGTAAAGTCCACCGAGCCTACCTGCATAGGCCATTAGAGTTTTATGGCGGGCCTCTAACCTCACCAGGTGGCAAGCGATCATAGAAACAGATGTAGAAGTTTCATTGGTAGCTTGCTAGGTAGTAGAATTATGATATCATCGTGATGTAATCTTATTGGGCATTATAAATATGCCTGAGGCTAGACATAAAGAAAGAGAGACAACCCTTTGAGGTCTCCCTATATAGTCTTAATTGGATCATTTTAATAAGTCATAACTGGTTAATTATCATTTTCACTTACCTCTCATCTGACCATATTCATCTGACCACATATGTTCTTATACATTTATTAAACCATACTTCAGCCTAACACTAGCTCGAATCAGACCCATCCGACTTCCATGTCAGCATAGTATTGTTGACCAAACGTTCTAGTTAGAATTGTTGTTGACTGGAGATCGTGTCAATCTCGACCATCAACAACAACAATAATAATAATAATCCTCATTTTGGAATTTTATTTTTTGATTTTATTATGGATTTTGAGAGATTATGTTTCGCTTTGCCAAAAATTATTTAATAAAGAAAAGATTCAACCACAATTTTATTTTATTTCATTATGTGATATATGTTACCAAAGTTTATTTAACTGAATACATATCTATATAAAAAAGGTAAGTGTTGGTAAAAGATAAGCGTATATCTATATGTATATATCTATGAAAACAAATAGATAATTGGTAAAAGGTTTTATAATTGTTTTTTATTTAAAATTTAACCATCAATTTTTTTATATAATAATTGGGGAAATTCCGAGGAGGGGTGTTAGTACATAAATTTTAACCTAGGATAAGGGTCAATCACTTAAAAATTCAGAGGAATTACATTGATTTTTATTATATTTTACGATATCTTGATCTGGTTTTCGAGCCATCTTCTACGCCTCTAGTAGGGGGGTTTCAAGGCAACTACTTCCAATTCTTAAGTGAAGCTTCGACTCTTTCATCATCTTAATAATAATCAACATAGTAACGAATGAGGTCTTAGGCTGTTTGGTTAATAGCTAAGGTTGAGGCCATGAGACTTAAATTTGATTTCTTTTATGTAGGGTTTTCTACTTTTTATTATAGCGTGTAATATACTCTATAGAGTTTATATTGTTGTTTTATTTTCACCGTGATTTAGTAGAACATATCTCTATACGCACATGTACTCTTACAATGTAATTTGTAATTATACTTTTAAAAAATGCCCCAATAAGTAAATAAAAGGTGCACATTAATTAATTGAAAAGTTGTAACCTTTACGTTCACTTATTCTTATTTTTGGGTAATGTTGTATAACTTATATAACACTATGGATTCTAAGGACTAGTGCACATGCTAAAGCCCATTTGGTTAGGGGTTAGGTTGAGGTACTGGGACCTAGAGGTCCCAAGTTCGATTCCCCTATATGGGGTATTTTTACATTTTATTATAGTATGTATTCCCACTATATGTGAGTTTGTATTGTTGATTTTCGTGACGCTATTTTTCAGTACGATAAATATCTATGCGTATTTGTGCTACTTTCAAAAAGAAAAAAAAACAAGGGACCAGTGCACATAACATCATCACCATATAATAATTACTTAAATTAAGTGGCACACAGGGGGCTTATTTTTTCACTTGTCATTTAACGTCACATAGATTAATCTATATACTAATAAATTGAAAGGAGTTACGGTACAATTTGATTCCAATTTTCCCCCCATTTTGCTATAAGTGTGGATATTTTAGTCATTTGCCTTATTTCTTTGGTAATTAGTAATGTAAAGGCTGCATTTTCCTCTATTTATTTATTTATTGTTATTATTGATTATTCCATTTATTCTCATACTTCTCATTCTCTCTCATCGAAGAATTCATACGCGATCTAATTCCCGTTCAAAACTCTTTGATTTATCTTATCTTCTAATTTCTATCCCTACCATTTAAGGGTGATTAGTTACCTATCATTCTAAGGTTTACGAATGAAAGATAAACAAATTAAATAGAATGCACTAATTCAACTACAGTATAATACCCAAATTTCTTCAAAAGTAAAAAATTAATTTAATATAGTTAAATAATTATGTATAATTTCTCATTGTGAATTTCCTAAGGCTTATTATTTTTTCTGTTTGTCTATTTAGGGTACTAAAAGAATTTTAGTCTAGTATCCTAATAGGGAGAGAAACTTTTGTACAGTATAGCGGAGAAACTTTTGTACAATATAGCGGATGTGTATCCTATATGGTACATTTGATTAATAGTACACCTACATGTCTCTACGCACAATGTATGTATCTCTCCATGTTGGATAACAAAAATTTAGGCATATCAAATGTACATCCTACCTACATCCTAAATCTCTCCCTAAGAGCATATTTAATGGGAGGGTGCATTGTAGAAATGATGTGGAAGAGAGAGATAGAGAGAAGATGATTATTTTAAGTAAATAGGAATAGAAAGAGGTGTAGAGAAAAAAGTGGGAAAATGAAAAAGATGAGAGAGATAGAGATAAATTTAAAAATAATGATAAAATAGTAGTGGATTGGGTGAAGGAGAGGGTCTACTTGTGTATCTTACAAGGGACTCGAGAGAGGAAAAATGAGGAAAATTAGCGTAAATGAGAGAAAAGTGATTAAAAGAAAATGAAAATAGAAAAAATTACAAGACTCACGAATTTTTTTTTGTGTCTCTCTCTCTCTCTCATGGAATGGACCTAGTCTAAAAAAATGGCATTGAAGATGCTCTAATAGGGGTAATTTATCGTTGGTTTCTCGAGATATCGTTGGATTACAAAAGTAGAAATAGGTGTTGTCAATATCATGCAGGGGGTTTGTTTTCAAGTCGAATTGGGTACACTATTATGTAATTGGATGAGTATTTAAAAAAAAATGACATGTTAAACTCTAATTGGAAAAAATTTAAATACTCCAGGAGTTCAAGTGTACTGTATTATGGTACTCAGTATGGTACTTAAAACCAATGAAAAACTCATATGTGGGATCTTATGCCCTATTTTTGGGACTCTTAAATTCATGTGTGGGTTAGTAATTGATTTGGAGTACCATATTAAAGTCCTTCTAGAATACCCGATATTTCCTCTTATGGGATTTCAAAAAGAATTTCGTATCGCGTCAACAAAAAAAAAAAATAATAATAATAATAAATGAATTACAGATCCATTCAACAAAGAAAAATAATTAAAAAAATACAGATAATGAGGAGCCTGATTATGACGGTGTGACTTATCTCATCAGGATTGATACGACCCGGGAGATTAGCCGATCAAAATGATAAATATCTTGACGGCACGATTGGAAACCCGGGAGATTAGCCGATCAAAATGATAAATATCTTAACGGCACGATTTGAATTTGGGTAGAACTCTTGTTCATAAACTTGTTTTTAAAGCCTTAACAACACCCATTATTTGAAATGCCACTAAAAGGGAGAAGTTGATTCCTTTCACAAAAAAAAGGGAGAAGTTGATGTTTTAGAGTGAAAAAATGATAGATGTGTAATGCGATTTATGCCGCTGAACACTTACATTGTGGGAGATAATTGGGAATTTACATGCAGGTTCCAGTCACATGTGGACTCAACCCATATGTGAGTTCTTAATGATCACCCGTCACATATGAAGCTGAAGGGAGATCGGGACCATGTTTTATAGACAATGGACATGATAATTAGGGTTTCGATTTGAGCAAATACCCAAATGAATGGTGGTCCAGTTTTAGACTTCGTTAAAAGACCGCCCCAAACCAAACCGCATCCAAACTAATATGATTAGAATTTCTTATCTTGTGAACTATAGATAGTTCTTGCATGATAAGAATTTTTCGCAGGGCTTGTGACCTCATAAAAGCACCTTTCCTTGACTTCTTGGAGGATGAGGCGAAGAAGGTGTAGAGGTTTGAGAATGGTGGAACGATATAGAAGGCATTGCTCATCACGCTTCAAGGTAATTTTCTATGCTACTCTTTTATGTTGGAAAATATGGTAACTTATCAAAGATCGAATGAAGCCCAAGGCACGAAATTTTGCTATCTTTTAAGAGATGTTTCTCGCCACTGGGTGTCACAACAGGGTAAATAGAAAATCTTTCTCAGGCTACAATGGAGGAGTTTTATTCAAATTGTGACGGTTTGATCAAACTAAGAGAAACTCTTGAAAGTAGACTGATGATGCCGAAGGAAGAAGAAAGATGAATGGATTTTTATGTAATTCTGCAAATGGAATCGGCCATGTATATATAGAGATGGAAGCATTCACTGAACATAATCGGCATATCTATTAGAGGGAACCATTAATCATCAATAGACACAACTTTAAGAACTACACTATTCAAATTCCCTTTAGGAGGCGTTGTCCCAAAGCCCCAACGAGGGGCGTTGCCCCGACCCTACGACCTGACCTCCGTTTCATTGTGGCAAATAAACGTCAGGATGGCAAACCATTTGCGAAACACCAAAACGAACCTATGCAAAGTAAATTATGAAAAAATTTAACATTTATTATGTTTAAGACTATTTAATCTTCTTCTCTGAAAAAACAGTATAATCTTCTTCTTAAAAAAAATAAAAAAAAAATCTATTTAATCTTCTCAAATATATATATATATATATATATATAAGTCGAACTCCTAATTGAGATTTGTAAAATCATATTAAATCAATTTTTATAATTAGTCAATTCCGAATCTTTATTTCCAACATATGTGAGTCTTAACTACCATTTATTTACTCCCCTTAAAAATACAAATACCATTTATTTACTATAATTTCTATATATATAATTTATTCTTTCATATGTGAATTTATTTTTCTACTTATTTAATTTTTATGTTCCACAGGACCACATATGTTTTGTTAGGAAGGTAGCCAAAAATCTTCCAAAATTATCGGTTATGCAATTCTAAAAGGTAAGAAACAATTCGGTGCAAAAATTGACATAATATATATAGACAAGAATTGAATAATATTATTGACATAAAATTCTTATATTGTGGTTTGAGGGGAAAGATTTTAAGGCTAACACTCAATAGAGTTCTTTTGTATCTTCTTTTGACAGGAACATCGAACAATTTTCAGAATTCAAAAGAATTTCTAACGTCCGCTTTCTTCCAAAATATATTTTCAGCAAGGGAAAGGAAAGGTTTATCCGCTCATAGCGCGCACAGAATAGAGACATCACACACCATTTAACAAAATCATAGTAATTTTGTTAGAAACGAAATGGTATATATGCCACACGTCGTGTTAGAAATGTAGGATTAAGATGCTTTTGCAAAATGTGGAGCACACAACAACATGATTGTGCGGCTAAACTCGACTTGTAGAATACAGGCTCACTAGAGCTAATGTGAGTTTTATATGAAAAAGATTAAAAAAAAAAAATATTTTCCAATTCTATTAAAAAATATATTCACACATTCCCTTAAGTACCCATTTGTAAACTCATTTGAATGAGAAATAAAAGCGAGAATAAGTGGAGTTGAATGATGGAGATTTTTGCAGTATCTAAGAGTGTCATAAAATATGTGGATTTGATTGTTTTGACCAATTTTTGTTTAAAAACAAAATTAGTTTGCAAAACTGATGATAATTAAGTGTGTTTGAATACAACCATTTTTCACAAAAAATGGGAAATTCAAAAATTTTCTAAGGAGATAGATCAAGCTCCAAAATTAGAGTCTGATCGTTTACATGGCATAAATCTAACAACCTGATCATTTACGTGACACAAATTTGGGAGGCTGCTTTTGTTAGATTTGTGCCACGTGAGCGATCAAGCTTAAAAAATAGAATTTGATCTATCTCCTTAGAAAGATTAGGGAAATTCATGAAAGACAACTCCATTACGTTTTTTTAATGTTTAGGGCTAAGTTTAGTAGATTTTAAAGAATCAGAAGTAGTTTTAGCTGGAATAATGATATTTATCTATATTGGAGACTGGTCTAGTTGGTAATACTACATTGAGAATGGGTTGAGATACATAGATACATGGAGATATTGATTTATTCAACTACCAATAAAGAAATGGCAACTACACTGAAAACCAGTCTCTAGTCTAAATAAATAGCATTATTGTTTTAGCAGGTAAATTTTAAAAAACTTTTTATAGAAGAATTCTAGATGCAGAATTTGAGAAGTAACCGAAAGGTAACTTTTTATATTTAGTCTTTCAATTATTTACTTACAAATTTTCATTTTTCACATTCTTAAATATTAAAAGTTTCATGTTATCTAATTTGTCTTGTAAAATTACTCATGGATAAAATATAATTTATATTTCCTTTGGAAAAAAATAGAAAGCTGTATGCTTATTTGTTTTTTATTACACTAAAGTATTGAGAAATTGAATACATTGATTATTATGCACATAAAATAAACTAATTTTATTTAATTTTAATTTTTGTATATTTTGCTTTTAATTTTTAGTTTGTAATTTATAAAATTTAACGTTATTAGTAAGTTAAAGATATAAAATAATTGCATAATGAAATTGTATATAGGATTAGTATAATTAAAAAAAGTCTACAGTTGTTCAAATGAAAAATCAACTGAAAATAAATCAAATAATAATAATATTATAATCAACCAAAAGTAAATCAAATAATAAGAAACTAGTTATACACCCGTGCGTTGCACTGGGTAGCAAACTAAATAAAAATTTAAATTGAAAACATCGAAATACATAATATACCAATAATATATTAAAAAAGCAATATATATATATATATATTGAAATAAACAATATATATCACATTTAACGATACTTTCGTGCCATAAACTTTAAAAAAGAAAATTTAACAGTGTCAAGGTGAAACCTTCCAATCGTATCTGTAATAAAAGTAGAAAAAGAAACTCAACAAAGTCAGACCACAAGTAAATGAAATAGACTATTAAATGTAATAAATAAAAAAAATTTAATTCTAATTCCTAAACAATAAAATACAAATGAATAGAAGTCTAAGAAAATTGAAACAAAAAAGAAACTCAAATATATAAATTTTGAATAAGTAATTGAAATATAACACCATTCAAATGATATTGACGGTGAATACTTTTTCAGTACCCAAATTTTGCATATATTTGCACGTCCACAACCTTTAAAGTTTGACTAATAGACCAAACCTTAGGTTGTTGAGTACAACTCGGGAAAAAAAAAACTATTTGAAAGCTCAATGGAAGAGGATGAAGTATTGGTCGAGTGATTAAAAGCTAATTTCCAAACTTCTAAATAATCTTCTATTGTAGAATATATTTTATCAAGATTTAATATATGGCAATTGCTGTGGAAAAATAATCTGGCAAGCAGTTGTTCGATACCTCAATATTCATCTCTTTAGATTTATCAATAAAGACCCATGAATTAACACGAAAAAAATGAATATCCTAATTGTAAATTTGACAATTTTTTTAATTAGTAAGCCTTTTTCTCCCCTTAAGGAGCTCTCGTATAAGTTATAACAGAAATTTGTTTCGTACTATCAAGCAATGAGGAGCGCTCTTGGAGTTAAGAACATAATACTTGCTAGATTCTTGTGCATCGGACTCGATGTTTGAAATGAAGCAGAGTGAGGTATCATAGTCCATGTGACCCCTAAGTGTAATTAATCATTAAAGAGAATTAAATAGAAGTGACCACTATCAATTCTAACTCCAATCATAAATTAGAATACAATTTCCATATATTTTCATTATTTAGTATTCACATAAATGTTTAATTTTGTCTAGAGCTTTTAGAGCTTAAGGGTATATAATTAAGCAAGATGCCATCTTGGAAATTAAGAGCATTTACACAGCCAAACGATTTGGAAATTGGTACAACATAAATTTCCCAAGATTAAGAATAATGTCTCAGGGGTACACACCCAACTCTAGAAACTCAGTAGATGCATAAAGAATATTCACACTAAGAAATGAGTGTTCCTCCATACAAACCAATACAATAGCGATAAGGCTCAAAAAACATTGCAAAGGAAACAAAGAGAGGGGATAAAGAGCCTCAAATGTCTAATAAAAATGTCTTTAACACAAGAATTCATGCAATCAGAGTACCATGGCCTGCACAAAACTCAAATTGGATCATCAAAACTCGCATTCTCCTCGTTTTTCTTGTTCAATTTTGCCATCGTTCCCAATCTTCACATGTAGCAATGCCAACCTATCCCTTCAATTAAGATGTTGTACTCCTAAATTTAGAAAAAAATACAAAAAACAGTGAAATTGACATCTAAACCATTATTGCATATCAGTGAATTACTGATATGTTTGATGAGGACGATCATTTAGCATGGGAAAATAATTCAAAAAATAAAATAAAATTCAAAATCATGTTATTACGTTGAAACATACACTCTATGAGTCAATGGCAAAAGTACCTGTTGATACTGATGTAAAGCATACAATATCTTTACTGCTTCTCTATTATTGCTTCTGACATCTCACTTGAACCTAAGATTGGGGGAAAATTCAGAAACTTCAAGGTTGCTTACCCAAGATGAGATAAAGCTTATTTGCTTAACCACCTTAATTTGCATTAGATTCTTTCAACACTGTGATTGTCTGTGCCATGAGAACAAATGATTGAAATGCATACATCATATATTCGCTACCAATCAAAATAGAACTGATTCAAATTATTATTTTTTTAGAAATAATCAAGTCAAAAAAAGATGTAAAATGGGTGGATTTATAAATAGATTTAAAATTCAAATTTTGTATAGGTGTCGAGATTTGATTGTGCCATGTGGAGGTAATGATTAAAATGATGTAAGAGTTCAAATCAAATCAAATCAAATATGTGTTTAAATGTGGTATTGCCATACGTCCAAAAGTTGAAATTTAAATTGATTGATAAATTCGAGATGTTTTTAATTGGTAGCCAAACATTGTGGTAACTTATTAGAGAAAAAAAAAACTTACGGCTTTTCTTTTTCTTCAAAGACGGTGCAAATCAGAGGAAAAAAGTAGAAGCTTAGTTTAAGAAAATATTTCTGGATGATCCATCCATCTCCAGTCTTTTAATTAAAAATTAATCAAGTAACAACCTAAAAACTTTTGCACTCAATGCTATTAAACTTTAGTTTATTTTCAAATCAAATAACAATGCCAAGACCGAATTTTCATAATCTGCTTCATCAACCCTCTCCACATAAATAAATTCTTTTACTTTAAAATTAAAGTTTTCCAAATAAGAAGAGGCTGAGTTGACTCGGACGAAGAACTTACCGACGACTTTGCACTGGTCGCAATAAACAAATCTGGATGTGGCAAAATCCTCTTCCACAATGTTGAGGCAAACCGCAGTATCTTTCAATTGCCAAGATTGTAAAACCGTGCAGCAAAAACTGAGTCCAACAAACCCCTAAAAGTTTATTTCAATAGAATATATATACATACAATAGAAAGTCCAAGAGCTCAGAAAAATTAGGGTTTTTCCAAATTAAAACACTGTCCCAAATTAAAACAATGTACGAAGACAATATTCCTAAAAGATTCAAAATATAAAATTCAGTGAATATACGAAGAGATCAATTAGGGTTCTCACATAATCCGGAAGTTACCTTCAACTCAAACAGAGAAAATAATCAAATGAAATCAAGATAGACACGATAATTTAGATATATAATGGATTGGGATAATACCGGGCGAATATTAGGCAAATGAGAGAGGAGACAATTAGAAGCGTAGAGAAACTGTTGCATACAATGAATGGGAGAGGAAAGATGATGAATTATTGGGGAAGAAGAACTAATCGGGCATCTAAACGGAAAAAAAAAAAAAAAAAAAAAAAGGTCCGACATTTCTTTGGAAATTAACCCTCACTTAAGCACCCAAAATACCAATTAACCCTTGAAGGAATATGTCAAATTACCAAATTACCCTGTTTATGCAACCAGAATAAAGGCGTGAAAACGGTGCCGGAGGCTTAAGTCTTTTAATTACATACATAGATATAGATTTTGAGATTGTTAACGTAAATTTCATTTCAGTAATTATATATAAATAAAACCAAAAATATTTATTATTATCCCTTAAATATTAAGTAAAATACCAACAAAGCATCTATTATTACCAAATACTTAAATATTGTCTTAAAAATAGATATCATCTCTAGATAATAATTTACTGAATAAGGTCCAATAAATTTCTGTTTCTCTTTTCTCAAAAATTTCAAGAGTCTTCAAGTAGGATCCAGATCTGTTGTCCTCAAATCCCGTCTCGCTTGCTGTCCGTCCAATAAAATGCTTACACGTGTTTAATTAATTAATTAATTAATATTTGATTAACTAAGAAAATGCTGACTTGTAAATTAAATAAACACGTGTAAGGATTTTATTAGACGGACAGCAAGCGAGACATGGTTTGGAGACAGCAGATCCGGACCCCTTCAAGTCAAGATAAGTCAGTTAAAGTAACATGCCATACTAGTTTTTAAAAAGTTAAAGTCCTTCGCTACTAAAAATTAAAGGTTAGGGAACCGACCATAAAACTGTGTCAATGCTAGTTTCTTTTTTTTGTTTCTTTCTTTCTTTTCTTTTTTTTTTTTCCTTTCTTTTTTTTTTTTTTGGAAAGTAGAGATCGTGATATTTGGCCTGATATTTTTAAAGTAATGCTATTTAGCACTACTGGTGCTTGGCACCATATCAAAGTGACATAAAATGATATAAGTGGACAATAGAATATAATAATCTTATTATGTCCCAAGTTTCACATTCAAATTAAGAAGTTCAAGAACTTGTCTCATATGAATTTTTTTTATTTTGGAAGAAAAAAATTGTTCTTATTTTAAGTTAAAAATGCCAGTAAGTCATTGGATTGACCAGGACAAAATGATCAGACAACTTTTCCCCCGGCTTTAAATTACCACAAAATCCAAGGATTGCGGCAGCACGATTGTTCTTTTGCCGGGGCCAAAATTGTATATTTGAGACCAAGGACGAATCATCCCTGACATTCCACATTCCCGTGCGTAACATTCTCAACATCCATCAGCTTTTCAAGATCATTGACAGCATTGGTAACAGCATGAAGTATCATCTTCTTGATCTGTTAATGAGGAGATGGTAAGTCAGTATCTTTAACAACCCATCTTTAGAGCATGCTTAGGCTAAAGCCTAAAAGGTTCACCAAGTTCTCAAAGAAACAATATCAATAGACATGCGTCTTGTAAAAAAGACAGATGAGAGTACCTCTAGCTTGTCTTCTTTAACCTTGTGGTACTTGGGTAGCGTCCTGAACTCTTCGGTTAGACGGAGGCACTCACTTATATTTTCAGGAGAAACAAAGTCTGCAGCAACTTTGGTACAGGACTGCAAATGCAAGAATTCATCACAATTCTATGTATTCAGCACCGAAAACTGTTGGGGCTAAAGAAAATAAACATAGCAGAGTTAGATATACCTTAAGATTCCGAACTTGATGTGGACACCCTGCAGGAATAAACACTGCCTCTCCAAGTTTCTGTTCAAAGGTCCAAGGTTCTATTCCTGAAAGGATAAAAGATAATATTCCCTTTTAGTCATTGCAATTGAATGTATAGCAGCAATTCTAGAAATGGCGATATGAAATGTCCGTCAGGATCGAAAACGACAAATGGATGCCAGTGAATGCTATAGATACTTGCCAAATTCTTCTTTGAGCTTCTTTTTATGTTCCAAAGTTAAGTAGAAAGTTTGGTCATGAATCTGATGAATAACCTGTATTCAAGAGAGATAATGAGTGATGAATACATGTTTATACTGTAAGTTTAAGCTGTGCAAGTATTACAAGTTACCTGATCAACTGGACAACAGTAAGTATGCCTAAATTCCTTTGAGTGCTTCATAAGATACACTTTCAATTTCAGAACATCTTCCCTTCGAAATATGTCCCAAAGAGCACCGCCACCTGTATCCTCCAAATGGCCTTTAGACTCTGAATCACACACAGTTCCAGTTCTAGTATCATTGTCTTGACATTCCCCTTGTGACACATCAGAGTTCACTTCTGCTTCACCAATGCAGCCAGGTTTGCAAGAATTTTTGTTTTGCCGTCTATCTCCAAGCTCTCTTTGGTCCTGTTCCCTGTGTTTCTTTTTCAACATTTTGATTGAGTGATGCTGCTCATCACTCAAAGCTACTTCCGCTGTGTGGGTCAAAATGTTCACCTATGCAAGTTGAATATTTCAGAAATAACGGAAACTAATAAATAAAATCATCCATGTTTTACAGACACAACTCGTCATGATTCATTGATTTGCATGTCAAGTAATAATGTCTCTGAATATTCTCTAAGCAAATCAAATGCAATGTAATAGCTAACATTTATTAAAGCAACAAAAGAAAGAAGAAGCAGAAGCACTTTCTTCACAGAGCTAACATAACATGCATGTATAATGAGAACTATCCGATGGATTAATGAAAGAGAAATTGAACAAGAACATGCTTGGTGCAGATTGTTTGTGCCTATTTCTTTCATTATTATTAATTATTAATTAATAGTGTTAAAATTTAATATTTATTTTAAGACCTATCTAGTTATTATTTGATAAAATACGGATCACTGGTGGTGCAATTAGGTCAAGGTTTCAGGTGAAATATTGGTTGGAATATGCCTTTGGTTTGTTGCAATTGTGAATGAACATTTTCCCTACTTCCTAATTTCGGGGATATTCTTAAAATTAAGATGCTTTTGGGTTTCTTTATTGTTACCATAGATTCCTCACTTCATCCCAAGGACAACGTAATGCAAATGAACGGCAAAATTGAAAAAAATATGTAGGTTGCCTTTGCGCTGGAATTTCGGCTCTTCGTCAGTATTGGATTGACAAAAATTCACATTTCAACCCCTCCCTCTCCTTGTTGAAATACTAGCAAACTATTTCTATTTCAAAATAAAATTAGATTTTGTAAAAATAATAATTTTCTAAGACCCATATGGGTGTCATTATACTCCCAGTGTCCCATTAGTCTGCATGTGTGTACTCACGTGCACGCATGCTGCCACATGTGACACTAGGTGGGTGAGTGCCATAAACATCACTCATATGATGAGCAATGATACGTCTGGCATCATACATGGTGCCAACCACATGCGTGTATACATCTAAGTACGTTGCATCAATTGGTAGAGGCCTATTTTGACTAGTAGAATCACTATGGCATACCTGGATGTACGTCACGCAAGCGTATGACACAATTTATAACGTCAGACATGTGATTTTATGTCATTGCCCCTCATATGATGGATAGAAAATTTTTATTTGTGAGAATAAGTGATTAAGATTTGTGTAGTATAATTAGGCTCCGTCAAATGTGCAAATCTGATTGAGTTGATCAAATTTTATTTTGAACTAAATGGTTTGCTAACACGCAACTACTTTGCCAAAAATGAATGACAAAATGAGTGACAAAATGAGTAACAGATGTGAGAACTTGTCCTCCGGAGGGTTGGAGAAGCATAGGGTTTCTCTCCCGACTAGAAGAGCGGGCCCCAATGGGAGGCTAGAAGTTGACGCTTTAGAATATTCTCCATAGACTTCTATATACTTTCTGTAACATCCTGTCCAAATTTAACCTCCAATAAGACTACGTGGTCAATGATGATGGCATAATTACTTGAATTACATCGGAAGATCTTGATATTATTACTTTAATCACAACAAAGAAAGAAATGTGAGTCTTGATTGACAAAATCGAAGTTCGGTGACTTAATTGAAAATTAATGCAAAGTGTAAGGACTTCTCAAGCAATTTGTCGACAAGTGTACGGTGCCCGTCGCGCCACGTGTCGCAATGTGATTGGCGGAACTCAAAATTTATTAAAAACAACTAAATCTCAACTAGTATAAAAAGAGCTAAGGGGACCTCAATCTTTCGAAGACCCAACCAACCTCCCTTTGCCTCCCAAACTCCCCAAAATTCGTTTAACCTTGGCAAGGGTGGAAGAACGACGCTTAGAACCCACCAAAACACCCTTCTTACACTTGGAAAAGGCTCTTAACCATATATAGATCGGAAGAGCCTAACTCGAAAAATAACTTTATTTGAGAAATATCAAGCCTTTAATGACACTTTTTTACTTGGGATTATTCGAGGGGCTTTTGAGGTGAGTAACGCATGTTTTCGGCTCTCTCTTTCGGCTCTCTATCTCTTTTGGAATTGTGCTTTCCTTTAATTGTATTTGCATTTGATGATTGACGGTGCACCATTACTTTGGATAAATGATTGTTCCTTGCTCTTAGGCATCGCTACTGGCGCTATCTACCCGTTTTGAATTGTATTTGTATTGCTTTATGGTACTATGACCTTACTTTGTGGTCTTGGTCATTTGTACATTTGTATCATATGGCTTACGGGTAGAGGCTAAACTAGTGATGTGCCCGAACTTTGTATTTTTGTCATCTGTTGATCTTCCTTGCATTGTTTTGTGTTGACTAATACATGTTGTTATTCACTAAGTACTTTGTACTCACTCCCCATCTTATACAATCCTGTAGGTATTGAATCTAAAGCTTCATGGCCGGATCGTCCCAAATGATGGAGGAGATACATGTATGTGATCGAGATTTCAGTGCCTGGCCGAGGTTTCGTTGTGGGTAACCCCACAATACGTTTAATTATCAGAGTACACAACGAGAGCGTCTCAATACTTTTGAATTGTATTTGTAAAGTCTCGCGTGACACTTTCACTAGAGACTATCTGTAATTTAAGGATTTTATTATTTTCAAAAATTATTACATGTAAATGTAACATTGTGTTAAACAACCCCTTACATTACGGAAACAATTACAACCTTAAAAAAAAAAGAAGGAAAGATACTTTTATTAATAAAACTAAGTTTAGAAAATATGAAAAATTAGTTAAATAATAATAAATTAAAAGGTACATACTTTTATAAAATCAAAAGATCAAATTGTGATTTCCCATGAAAAGGCTTATCATACCTTAGCGGTCGTTATCTGGGGTGATGACAAAGTCATCAATATCAATAGATAAGGCATGGTGATACCAACGTACGACCGCAAGGTCTCAACATCATGTCTAGTGTGTATGTATATATATATGTAAATATATATATATATATACACACACACACTCAATTAGCTTGCCACCAAGCCACTAACACTTGTAAAGGGGTCACTACTCCAACTTGCATATCTACCCAGACGGCAACCACAAACAACGCACTATATAGGGACCACACACAATCATCCACGGCATCATCAATGCATTAGGCAGCACACTGTGATAGCTGATAATTTCATGATATGGCGAATTCTAAAAGCATTTCCAATGTCGGGGTTTTCCCCACAAGTCTCCAATTTAATCGGACATTTTTCAGTGAGAAATAAGGCAGTGTCCATAAGTACATGCAAACATGCACCCTTTTTGATTCAGAAAATAACTAGATTGGTGATCAATCTTATATTTAGATAAATAGCTCCATTCGTAAGCATCCCTTATAAAGTGTATCAATTGAAATGCCCTCTACCCCCACACGCGTGAACGACTTGTAGATGAAAACAGACTTGTGCTTCCATTCCCAATTGACAAGATGAAGGTTGAACACACAGTTCCTTAGTAGTGAATCTAGACATACTCCAACTCGACGATGTAGATCATAGTCATCTCTCATGAGTCATTAGATTGTTCAAACTCAATGATTGACGATTTGCATCGCTACTATGCCTAGTGTAATCTTCTCCCATATTCTTCGTTCCAGAAACAAAGATAATCTTCTATGCATACAAGTCTATTTGGGATAACTTCATTTTCTTGTAGAAGCCACTCTAAATCAGCTCACTCAGGAAGCTCTTTGAAAGAAAGAGCAACTTCAGAAGACAATCGTGCTACATGTACACATTAGTAGTTGATGATTTGATGCAATAATAATTTGCATAATAGCGCGTGTCGTAGATCATGAAATCATAAATCACCATCAAGGTAGCATTTTTCGTCTTCATCTACCAAATCAACTTATATAACTCATTTTGTCAACTCATGTGTACAAATAGCCTTTTCCTTGAGAAAACTGGCGAAACACGTCAAAAGCAACCATCTTTTAGCCATCCCTAATACACTTAGGGATGCTTCCCACTTATGTACACCAAAATTGACAATAGACTTTTTTTCATTCGGTATATCGCCAAAGTTAGCAACAGCCATATATTCGAGCATTGACCCAATACACTTCTTGTACTGCAAATAAAGACAACCTTAAAGCCTAATCCATTTCTCACTCTAACCCAGTTGAGAGAAAACTCAACAAGCGAGCTCTGCCATCATACTATTAATATACGCCTAATAGAGCACATGTACTACGGCCTATTGCAAAAACACATTTCTTTTAGCCTAAGTTTATGTTGCCTTCCCATGCCTACAACAGTTCCAAAGGTTGCAACCTAGACATATTCACTGCCCCATCACTATTGCAACTTCCACAGCAATGCCGATCTTTACGCAGCGAACTCCACCCTTTAAATACCGTTTGGAGTTGCAAAGCTTGCGACCTAGACCCATACAATGTTCATTACCATTCCAACTCCTATAGCAATGCCGCTCAGCTTGCTGCCAACTCCATTCCCAAAATACCAATCAACCATCTCCATAATTTCAAATTTGTTAGCGTAACAAGCCAACTCATTCTATTGTAAATGCTGGTCATGCTAGAAGAATGACAGCCATTCATTTTGTTGCTCTGAAGGGTTCAATTTATGAGTGCAACGAGCCAAATCATCCTCACAATCCGAGATTTGTCACATATTCCACGAATTATTTCATAAATATGCGCCCCCTGCTCGGGGGGAAGGGGTGGTAAGAAAACTTCACGATAGATTATTTACAATAAAAGTTAAGAATATTATCTATTGCCTTTAATAGCTCTAATACCATCTACATTACCACGTGAAAAATCTTAAACTAAACCTTCTACTTAGTCTAATCAGCATATATCTTGTTCAACCAGGTAGCATGATAAGGTTGAACACATAAATGATCCAAGCATGTCTCACAAGTTTAGAACATGCAGTTTCCAATAAGAGTTCACATAAGGTGAAAAATTCAAAGCGGTTACTCTTTGATTAGCCTGTGGATCAGAGTGCAAGATGATGAAATGTAGATAGTGAAAAATGAATACAAAGAATAAATCCCCTAAAGAAAAGTACTGTAAATCTTGGGATTTCGAATGAAACTATAGCAACAGAAACAAAAAAAAAAAAAAAACAGGGATGAGACTTAAGAAATTAGCAACACGAAGCATATTGTTCAGCAATCAATTTTGTCTCACATTTGCAAAATGACAACGCTAGTTAAAATGAATGCAATAATGACAAAACAGCTAAAGTGAAATGAATAGACGGGTTAAATTTGAATTGAGTACATATTACAAAATGAAGTAAAGGTTGTATGTGGGCCGCTGCTTTGTTTACTAGAAGTGTCAATTTGTCAAATCCACATTTCTGTTTATTATGAAATCTGTCCTTGCTTAGCAATTGAAAAACCACAGGGCTCTATTCTTGGAAATGAAGAAGGATATTTTCAAGTTCATGCTGGATAGTCTTTCATAAACATAGAACTAGAACAGATTACATTGTAATCTTTACAGGATATGGATATTAAAAGATAGTTAAGGAATCTAGAAGATCAGTGCACAAAGAATACAGCATGCAAGCAAATGCAGACAGACCCATGAATTTATCGGTGTACTTAAGGAAAGTCGTTGAAACTAGTGCAAGATACTGTAGAAAAGCATGGACCAAGTAATAAAAAAGCACACACCAAATTTTATAGTGCAAATATCTAGAGGCCATACCGCATCTGACATATCACAATGAAGCTTGGTCACAGAATCACCTCTTCCGAGTTCCTCCACGGTACCATATGCAATGTATGTCTTCGGACCCAGATCTGGTTTAATGACACTTGCTGGCAGCTTTGCCGCAAGATTAAGGAAACCAGCCCTTGGATCTGTGTATTCATGGAATGGAAGTGCACTTATAAACTCGTCACAATGGCGAGGTAGTAAATCCTCAAACTTATCTGATGGTGGCCAGTCCTTGAGTTTGAGCATCTCTGGCCAGAAGTTATGGTATCTTCTCCCTTCCATATAACCTTTAAAAAATTTGTGAGTGCTAATCTCCACCTGCAAAATCCATAACAAAGACGCCTAAGTAAAAATAGCTGCAAACAGAAAGAAAACCAGAACTTGAAACCCAGAAAAATAAAAGAAAGACAATCCTACTAACCCTTTCAAAAAGGAAACACGTGACAGTAAAAAATGGACATTCAGCAGTACTAAAAAGATCACTCTAAGTTCAACTGTCTCTTGCAATAAGAATTTAGTGAACCAAATAATAATAGAGTTAATGCAGGAGAGTTGGTAAATAACCTCACAATTGGCCAGGCAATCAATAGCCTTCACATCAGACATTCTTGAACAGATTCTTGCATCTGTGTGTTCACATAAAGCACGCCACATAACCGTTGGTTCCCAACTCAAACCACTAGTCTGCTCAAGAACATTTCGAACAATTACTGGTTCACCATTAGCCCAGTGCCTGCGGAAGTGCAAGAGCTCTTCCTCCTTCATAATTTCCTCAGAGTCTGGGCAATACAAGTAGTTGTCCAGGGAACATTCTCTATCAGCTGCCCCACGTGACTTCTGAGGGTCACAACCATGGCAAATTGGAGAGAAAACTCTCTCAACGTTATAGTTTCTTATACTATTCCGAGCTCGAGCTTCCAAACTGGAGATCAACTCTTTTGGAAGGAGACACTTGAGTTCCAAATTACAATTACCACATCCGCCCATACCTATTGGAGCACAAATGATATTCCCATCATCATTCGCGACCCACTTACTAAGAATTTCAGAATCATCTACTGAAGTTTCTGCCAGACAAAGTCCTGGCAGCGGGTCTCCACCATGCATATATTCACAGCCTCTATCCACATATTGGAAAACCAGTTTATTTCTAAGACCTGGAAGTTGATCTCCACGAATCTGCTGGCAACATCTGATACATAGCTCATAGGAGCAATCTGGGCAACTTCGGTGAAGATCAATGATTGATGTAGAACAGTGATTGCTGCTCCAAGATCTAAAAGAGAACACAAATAATGATGCTGATAAATCTTAAAGCAAATAATGCAAAGAACATACTGGGTTAAAGGGAAAAAAGATTGCTTACCAATACACACGCTCATCATTACAGCAAATTGCATTTTTTATTTCAATGGAAGATGATGATACACCTGAGAGATGAAAAATCTGTGACTAACAAAAGACACAAGTTTAGAGTGTACACAAATTTAACCAGAAGAACACGTACCTTGAATTTTAGCTTCTGCATCTATTTCCGCAGTTTGTTCTTGATGAATATTCTCTAAGAAAGGAAGAATTTCGCTGATGAAGTAGCGCAGGTGATGAATCTTTTCATGATCAGAAAGATCTCTTTTAGATGTCTAATCCAAGATCATGCACAAAGTAAATAAATAAAATTAAAAAACAAGAAGATAAATAGATAGACTTTGATCTTTCAAGAAAGAGATAAACCTTTATCATGCCACCCAAGCGTAAACATGAGTTGCAGTTGCAATTACCACGGCAAAAGGGGCAAACCTCTGAAACTTCCTTCTCTGACAATGTGGGATACCTACGTACACGAAGTCAAGGAAAATTTAAAAATTTTAAAAACCTTTTGTTGTGAGGAAATCAGTGTATAGGCTTTGTAGTCACCATTTCTTAATGCACCGGATGCAGTATAGTTTCTCTTTACACATGGTACAAGGAACAAAAGATCTTCTATCCACTCTCCGACACTGATGACATATCACAACTTCCTTTTTATTTACCTGTTTATCAGAATATGTTAACATCACCTCACAAGTTATTTTTGCAGAAAGAATTTAACGAGCACTAGACATGTATTTAAATCTAAATGTATGAATAGGGAAAAAGTACCTTCCCAGTCGTTGCAGATCTCTGTGAGGAATTGCTATCACTTCTGGAAGCTGATGAAGTAGAAGATGGTGGTGATGAATAGGGTAAATCACATTTGGAAAGTTTGGCAAAATTAACATTTGTATTCATTTTTCTTTTTAAAGTTCTTTTCGACTTTGAAGAATCAGCTTTTCTAGCTTTGTTGGTTGAAGTGCTTTTTTCAGACCTTGAATTCACAAATGAAACCACATCTTCTTCATCACCTTTCCATTCTCCAAAATAAACATCTTCTTCATCATCTTCCCATTCTCCAAAATAAAATGCAGGATCAAAAAATCTACTTGAGGCAATTCGATAAGGTCTTTTATTATCCAAATTATCTACTAGTTGAGTTTTTTGGACATGCGTTCTGGTTACTGATGCCCTTGGATTCTCCTTGTGTTCATCTGTTACTTCTTCACTTTCACTTTCTCCCTCGTGTACAGAGACTTCATCTTTGTAATTATTTTTCTCATTACAAACATCAGTTAAATGACTTTTGTCATGGAAGCCTTTCCTATGCGGGGTCATTCTCCTGCATCTCAATCCTTTTGCTCTTGATGATGATCCTAAACCATATTCATCCTCATCTTCCTTGTCTTCCCTATTGTACTCCAACTCTCCTGAAGAGACAGAACATTGCTTCTTGTTTGACAAACGGGTGCATCTACCTGCAGAGAAGCTATTAGCATTAGACCCTTCAATACTGTAAGCTTTCACTTTTTTCTTCGCAGGAGTTTTTGTCTTTTCTGGCCTTGAGACATCTTTGGTTAAAGCACTTCGGAGCTTGGTTGGTATTGTTATGCCAAACGAGATATCATTACCTGAAATCAACCTTGTTTTCTTAATAGATGTGTCAAAACTTTTGGCCGAGGTGTCTGATTCATTTGGCGAAAATCCCATATCATTCTGTTCTTCATCTTCATCATCAATATCCAAGATCAACCTTCTCTTCCTAGGGGCCTGAGATGAATGTCTTGAGCCTATTGGAGTTTCTCTATTAATGCAGCGACTTGGCAATCCTTGCTCTGCTGTTAACACCGCCATCATTACTGCAGATACATAAGAAAGTGCCTCTGATTTCACTTAACAACCCAAATTCAGTCACCAGGAACTATAGCCAATGCCACATTATTCTTTCATTCGGCAAAAGGCACAAAATACCACATCCTTCACAACTTATTCGTTACTACCAGACCAGAGTTAATGTACTTCCATAATCTGCGTCCTTGTTTACAGGACCCAGATTCATCTATTTCATTTACAATCTGGAACTTAAGCTACGTTATAAAATGCTTTTGTAGAAGAAAAACTATGTACCGGTACTTGAACCAGTTCACACACAGATCTACACATACACTGAGAAAAAGTTCACAATTCCAATGAATCGTGAATTCAATACACCGGAAGTCAGCTAACCATGAGTCAACGCATTCAATTCACATCACGTCAACACCGATAAAATAAGCATTCAATTCCAAAAACAAAATCTGAACAAATCAAAATCCAGAAAATTTAATAAATTGACCTTCATTCATAAAATTCAAGAATCCTTATGAACACAAACTCCGTTCAGAAATCCAATTAAAGGAAAAAAAAAAGAAAAAAAAAGAAAAATTCTAGCAAGAATCCTCATATACATATACAATCACGAGTGAACAAAAACAATCAATGAGCTTCAACAAACCTGATGTAGCAATCAAACAGTCAGAATTCTCTTATCTTCTTCGATTCCTTGCCGCAAATCCGATGTGATGAATTCTTTTAAAGTCGAATCGAATTGCATGGGCGAGAAACAGAGGAAATTGGATTAGGCATGGCGGAACGAGATTACAGGGAATTAAAGAAATCTGAATTAAATTTAATTAATTAATTAATAATATTATATTATTATACCCAAACGAGAGAATCAGAGACAACGTGCGTTTACATGTATATATACTGATGGATGAATGAGACGAGAAAGAAGTGGACTCTTAGAAAACGAAATTTTTCTTCCTTCCAAACGAAAGGGAGAATTTTCATTTATTTATGGGGAATTATATTCCGACTACAAAATTTTATCTCTACACTATTTTATTACCACCACAAATATTTTATGCATTTGATTATCACACCACATCATATTTACGTTTTTAACCCACAACCTAAAAGTATAATTAATAAAAAACAAATTATAGTAAAACATCATAGAATCCATTTTCAATAAATTTTCTCTCCCACCACAATTCTCGTTCTTCTACTCTCACACTATTCAACACTACAATTCTCGTTATTCTACCCTCATACTATGTTTAATTATTGTTCTAGAGAACCCTACTACATTTTGATTCGAGTTTTTCTTTGGGGTTAAATAAGAATTATCTTTTAGAATCAAATGGGAATGAATACATTTATCATGATTAATCAATCATTCTACATAGATTAAAAAAAAAAAAAAACCAGATTCATTTAGTTTACTGTGGATGCAAATCTACCATTTCAATTGCAATTGGGTTTTCCAAATAAATGAAATTGAAAAGAAAGAAGGAGGAATATAAAGCATGCCATCATTGATCCTTGTCTTGAATATAAGGAAATCGAGTTGCTTTGCCAACAAATAGCCCCGTTTTCTCTCTTTCCGGCCGACGACGGAGTGGTTATGGTGATTGTGGTGTCAGAAGTAACAAAATAAATTTGTTTCAATGTTAAAATACCAAAAGGGGTTAAATAAGGTTATTAAAGTAAGTTTGCCTTGAGATATTTATTTAAATAAGAAAATGTGGTGTATAAATAAACTATTGTGGTAGGAATATAATTCCCCTTTATTTATTTATTATTACTTTTTTACATGAACACAATACACACGTACAGAAATACTATACGCCGTTTAACGAAATCATATTAATTTTTATTTATTTATTTTTAGTTTTTTTTTCCATTTTTTAGAAAGATTTATTTATTTATTTATTGCAAACAGAAAGATTTATTTTTAGTTATTATTGTAGTTGGAGAAGAGAAAAGAAAAAGAAAAAGAAAAAGAAAAAGAAAAAAGAAATGTAGATGCCCTTTTATGGTATGTTGTCATTTATAGGTGTCATATAGTTAGATATGTTTGGTTTACTTTAGGAAAAGAACTTTTTCCTATTCATCACAATCGTCTCCATCGAACAACATCGTGTGACAGATTATACATTGTTTGTGGTGAAAATTTGGTGGGATCGATATATATCATTTATATGACTGAATTTAAAATTGTTTCAAAATTCAAAGTGACACGATGAGTTGTCTTGATATTCAAAGTAAGTAAAACATAACGTATATTTATACTTCATGGTTCTTAGTGAAAATTAGTTGGGATGGATATACCATCTATATGATAGGATTAGAACATTTTTTAAAATTCAAAATGACACGATTGGATATCTTAATTTCTGATATATAACAAGTATGAAGGTGTAACTCGTTGCTTATGTTTTTTTTGCCCCTGAAAGGAAGTTGCTTTTGAATTGTTGACCATGTAACACCCCCCCCCCCAACGAAACACCAAAAAAGGGTTCTTTTTTCCCCTTTTTTTGATATTATAAAGGGAATGCCGGGAGGGAAATTCAACCTTATAGTTAAGGTGTGGAATTTACTTGAATTCCATTAGACCATTTGGGTCTTATTGATAGCTTAATTGAGATTCATTACGTTGTTGTACGAGTTTATAAATCACTTAAATGTCGTGTTGCTTAGTAGATAATGATGCAACTATACTCGTCTAATGTATATAATATTAAATTAAATGGTGAGTATTAATTATTAATTAATTTGGCAACTATTTACTTAAACTTGTTTAAAGCTAGTTTTGTTTAAATTTTCACCACATGGTATTATTTTAAATATTTCGAAAAGACAAACTAACAAAATGATGTCACGTAATAATAAAAATTTTAAATCAAACTAGTTTTAAGTCGTGCCACTTGAACGTAGAATATAAAAATTTTGACAAAACTGATATATAGCACGATTTTATTTTTTCAACATATTATTATATAGTTTTTAAATCAATGATGATCACATGGGTTACGTATATATTCTGGCACGATTTTTTTTCAACATATAATATAACTCTTAAATCAATTGTAATCACATAGGCCACATGTATATTTTTTCAAACTTTTTGTTTAATTCTTTATCCAAAGAGAATTATTATATTCGACTGGAATAGATGCCAAACCCATTGGCGAATAGAAAGTTTATGGATAATATTTATTTTTCATCCCCAAACTTTTAACTTTGAGCTAATTATTTCTTATTCCCTATGTTTTGTTAATATTCAGGCTTTACGTCCCTATTTTGCCCCCTCACTAACATGTCATTTCACAGAAAAGTTAATGAAAATGATGTAGCGAGTAAATATATGAAAGTAATGGGAAAAAAGAATCGGGACAGATTGTGTCAAAATTGAAAGTTTAAAGACGTAGAGTGAAGTTGTTCAAATTCTATTCCCATTTTATCTTTCACTAAGGTGACATCTAATGGAAAAAATAACGGATGGGACTAAATATAGCAATGGGGCAGCTGACCTTGATTGGAAATTCGCTTGAACGGGCGGGGATTTCTTAAATTAATTGGGCATCTACGGCGACGTTTAATTTTAATTTTAATTTTAATTTTAATTTTAATTTATTAAATATATGACCGACCCAAGACGTGATTTTCTAAGGAAAGGCTTCCTCTCCCTTAATGAGAAGAAACCTACCACATGGTTACATGTGATTGGGGGTTGGTGGATTGAGGGGCCCCTTAATCTCCGAACCCCCAATCTCATGCAGCCACGTGACAGGTTTCCTCTCCTTCTTAGAAGGACTCAACCCAAGACCATTTTAACCTAACTCCTTTGTCCTATTAGCTTTCACTATCCATTTTTTTGGGAAATTCACTTGCCTCGGACTATTTTACAGAACTGGGGATTAAACGAGGATATAAGATTGAATTACAGACTCAAGCAAACTAAACATTTCTACAGGATGCCACTTGTTCAGTTCATTATTACTAAAACTATCTCTGATATCTACTATCGTTAAGTGTTAACTAACTAGTATCAACCTAGTAAGTTGTCCCAACAAGTATTTTGCCTTTCATTAGAGGCAGAATTCAGTCAGAAGAGTCTGAGGAGAATGAGACATTTTTGGAATTAGAATTTGGGAACCTCTTCCTCTCAGTATCATATATGAACAAAGGGTAGAGTTCAGAGCTACGGGTTTTCTTGAACATCCGGCAGTGAAGGAGGTGAGGAACCGCCACTCATTTTGCTGGGCACCGGTGTATTTCTTCTAGACTGGCGCTTTGTAGGTACTAGCATGCTCTCCGTCTCAAACTTCTCACTAGTTATATCATCCTCATCATCCTCGTCGTTCTTGAAAACTGGATGGATATAAGCATTATGAAGATAGCCTTTCAGATTGAGGTTCGGTTCTGTTGCACGCTCTAGTGTATCTTTCATCATCGCTTCCTGAAATACACAAGAATCACATAATAAACACTGTTCATCTTCTCTATTAAAACTGATCATATATCGATATGATGAAGAAACGTCCATTGCTGGTTACCTGTAAAGGGTATCTGATGAATGCAGGTTCGTAACGACCTTTGCAGAATATATGGAAATAGATGGTCAATATTGGAAGTGCGATAAGAAATGGCGTAGTCTGAGCAGCCCCCTTTGTGCTCATTAAACCCATTAAGACTAGCTGTGAGAAGACCATGGCAAAGATTATGCGTCCATGGACATCCGGCCAAAATGCTGCAGCACTCTCGTACTCTTGATTATACACATTTATGATCTGCATTGTTGTACAAAGTCTTCGTTACAAGAGGTAAAAGATATTGGAGGAGAAGGAAGGATAGCTACAATGCACAGCATGTTTATACATGCATGGTCAGAGATAGAATAGAAATTGATTTACCTGATGGCGAAATACCATATACGCGAGGGCAAAGAAAATCAATATGAAAGGAAGCAGAACTGGTGTCACTACTGCGTAGACGAGGCCCAGAAGAAAATACAACTGTATTTGAGGTTCACCGGTATTGAAACCAATGCTTCCAGGGTCCATTGCCTCTTCTCTATCCTTTTCAGTCTTCACCAGGAAAAAGTTCTTTAAATGGAAGATTATCAGTGGTTTCAGCCTTAAGATCTCCCCCGCAATACCAGCCCAGCCATCTACCATTATATAAGTAATAAAGAAAGTTGCTTTCATTGGTATAGCAACACCAATTGTCGTGGGAATCCTGTAACAAGCAACCTAAGTTCAGATTTACAATCCCAAAGTAATCCGAAATAAATATTACCTCTCAAGGAGGTATAAAGAGAAATGACTAATAAAAATGCTACGGAAACGTACTTGGTTGCAGACTGATTAATAAAAGATTTCAGTTGTTGGAGTGCAGTTCCGGCTATGACGCTTACAAGGAAAACATTCACAAAGTTGAATATATAATATCTCAAGGCAGCTCTTCTCTCTAAGGAGGATATGGACAGAAAGCCCTCAAATTTAGACATCAGCATTAATATTGTTGGTAGGACTATGAGGAAAATCTTCAAAGCAATCCCAGGTAGAAATCCTTGGATGAAAGACTTGATGAAAGGTCTGCATCACAAATAAATTATATAATTAATAAAGGAAGAATAACAGCCGATGGACAAAGACCACAAATGAGGAGGACTAATGTAAATCTTTTAAGACTGGAAACATACACTTCGATAATTGGCTTCAGAAATGGTGCTTTTTTTTCAATACCCTCAATGTTAGCAAGTGATTGCACAAACGTTATAGGGATCATGAAGAAGAACGTGAGAAAAAAGAAAGCAACAGCAACAATAAGCCTCCTAATAGTCAACTCGACATAGGGGATGGCAAGGTTATCCCAGTAAACATCACGTGGCTCTGGAGCCCATTCTGTTAACCACACAGTTGGATTTCTTGACTGTTGTGTTTGTGCACATACAGCAGCACCCCACCGAGACTTGAACGAAACAAATGCTGCTGGCATGATACACTTGGGATCATTCTTTACCCTCTTCCTCTCTTCAGCTATCTGCATGCAAGGGAATATTTTAAACCAAGGGAGACGATATATAAGCAATTTTATGCAAACTCCCATATTAATACTGTTTCTGATTCACTAATCTCTCTGGATCTAGGTATTAAAAATTTTTGCAGCTCCATACTTACTTCATTTGATAGTCTCTCAATTTCAGCTGTCTGATAATCAATTGCATCTACTTTCTCTCCACAGAGACCAAGGAAACCAGTCTGTTGAAAAATTAGCAAATGGCATGATTAAACCTTTTAAAAGCATTAAAAATGAAGTGAATCAGCAGAAATTTCCTAATATTTGATGCAGCGAACAGAACAATCAAAAGGAGATTGTAAACATAACAATACCTTGGTTATTGGCCGTTTTGATGGATTTCTTGAATATTTTAATTGGTAATAGTCAAGCCAATTTTGCTTGCTTTTCTTCTCCTTGACCAGTTCAGCAAGTTTATTGGCATTACATACAACCTGAGGAAATCTTCTTGAATAAGAATACAGATGCATATAACAAAAATTGATGTTTAATTCCAAAAGCATGTCTGTTCTATTGTAGAACCAAAACTTAATATTATTTGACTGATAGGTACAAATTAGAACAAAAGAGAACTATGGGCTAACACTAGGTAGCTTGTGTCACATTAGTGCATTACCATGAGAGCAAGTTTTCAGGGCGATGCTTTCTCAAAAGAAATCCCAAATTACAATTTATGAATGGGTTCTTCAGCAATCACTTTCATAAAAAATTTTGAAAAAAATGAAAGATAAAAAAATCTAGAGACTATAGTTAGGATATTAAGAATGTGGAATTAATTGCCTGTACATCAGCGAAACAAATTCCTGAAAAACAGACACATTGGAATGCGCAATAACTGAGGACCATCATCCTGTTTCTAGGAGATAACTGTACCCAAAAAAGAATGAATGCTGACGACGTGGAATGTTAAGAACGGAGTGTACCTGATGAGTCAGATAGTGATCTGGATGGTTGACCAGGAAAAAGTGCTCAACGGATTCGCTCACCGATTCATCAGGATCAGGTGGCACATTTTTTACGAGAACCTGTGGAAATCAAGCATGAAAACTCTTACCATTCTAAACTACTAGCAAAATGCAAATAATTTCCACATTACCCAAAAAAGAGAGATGTAACTCACATCATGTATGCGTCTTAAAAACCACGGCATTTTCAAACATGTAAGTCAGCTATAGTTGTAAATGAAAACAGAAATTTGACCAGGCAGGTATACCGAGAAATTGCATGAGGATGATGGAAAAGAATGTTGAAATCGAGTAGGGACCTGCACACTTTCCTATAATTTGGGCCCAACCAAATACTAGTAAAGTAAAAAATACAATTTTCTGCTGTCTTTGAATATTACCCAGTTTAAACATGCATAATTATGACAGATAACCACGTACATGTTTACATCCATGTGCATCAAACATCTGTAACTGATCAATCTTAGTATTACAATAACCAAAAAGACATCTGGGAAGGGAATCTTATCATTTTATGCTAATTCTATCTTCACAAATCAAAATTTAGTAGGAGATTGCATCGTACTGTAAATTGATCTGGACGGCGTCTTTCAGAAGCAATGAAGTGTAAGCGCAGTGCTGTAACAGTGGCATACTCCTTCCGTAAAATATAGCATGCCCAAAAAGTAAATGCATAGGCCATCACTATATGAGTCCAAAACCTGAAAATAAACAAAACTAGCCTTAGCACCAACACCAGTAATGGAAGTGAAGACAGAAAGGAGAACACCATAAACTTCTGTAGGCATTGCCAATTATTGGTGGGGCAGACCTGTGGTCATCCTCACACCATGCCTATTCTACATGATGCCAGTTTTATGTGATTTGATGAATTCTAAGAGCTCAGAAACACGGCCTATAAGATCCCAAAAAAAAAAAAAGAGAAACGGAAATGGCTTGATGCTAAAGTTGAGCAGATGGCTAGCGTGTCCAAAATCTGATCCACTAGACATGCTGAAAAGTTTGACAAAACTACAAAATGCCATAGCGCCTAGTGAGGAACACAACTCCATGAGACAGTGGGTCGTGGAACAGTAAACTAGTCACGCACCATGATTTAAAACACTATTACATATTACACATACAAGTCTACGATATAAGCACGTAAACTCAGGAAAAACTCAAATCAAAACAAGCATTTCAATTTAAAATTTTTATAGCTCGCTGTAAATTTCAAGGAGAAGACTCAAAGTGGCAATCTTGAGTACTTAACAAGGAGCTGTTTTACAAAAGTGCATGACAAACGCTTCAAATGGACTCCACAACTAGAAATATGAACATGCCACTTGGGCTGGGCTTGGATCATGATATGCTTTGCTCAATAAATTTTGTTTAGATTCAGCTACCCATCATTTCAACAAGGAAAGTTTGACTCTAAATGAATAAAGGGCTAAAAAAGAGTAGTTGAGTCCACAATTCATTTTAAACACCGCTACATAATCATATAAACACACAAGTGCATGCACACGTAGTTGAGACAATCGTATTTGTTCAAGGTTGAGCTCAAAACACCCAGGTAAAAGGTTGCTGAAACTGAGCTTAATAATGACCCAGAACCATCCAAGCCTAAAAGTTGATGACTAACGGATTAATATACAATACCAAGATCCATCCTAACAAGTATTAGCTGTCAGGACAGGAATGGATGGATTAAATTTAGGTTTAGCCTTTAATGTAGAGAAATACAAATGGATGGTGGTTACTCATTGTTGAGAGAGAAGAAGAAAGGGTTTTTTTTTTTTTTTTTTTTGG